>SEYY01013322.1:0-10000 GCA_009176605.1 Armadillidium nasatum
AAATTTTTATTATTATTGTTAACATCCTTTGGGTCTAGAATTTCGGAAGAATCTTCATAATATTCTACCTTATATTTTGATTTTTTATTCTTTTTAGGTAGATTTCTAATAAATGAATCGATATCACCTCTTCCTTTCCCCAATAATTCAAGAATTTCGTTTTTACCATATCCTTTATCAAATCCTGATTTTATTAATTTATATTCTGGCTGGTGTAAAGACTTTCCATAAACAAATAAATTATTATAATCTAACCACTTATTCATAAGTAACATTCTTAGTAGTAAATTCGTTTTACCGCATCCAGATTCTCCAATAATTAGAGCTCTACAATTAGGAGATGGTAATAAGAAATGATGTTCTTGATTATTTCTGTTATTCTCATCTTTCCAATGGATAGAAATGTTTTCCATTATTTATTATAGATAAAAAATAATTTTTTATTCTTATAATCAGCAGGCGTCCTTGAGGACGCCCGCCTCGAAGCGACTTGCTTTTCCGTAATCGTTTCTAATTTCGTTTAAATATTTTTATTAAAGATTCGGATGCCAACCACCGCATCCTTAAGGATGCGGTCTCTAAACATATATTAATAATAATATATATTTTTTTATAATAGTTTTTTTATTAATAACGAGAGGTGGAGACTTTCAAAGTCCCCACCTCTTCTTATTATTCTAATTTTAAGATTATTTTTTTTATTAATTTGAAACGTATCGTAAATTCTCAATAATTTACTTACAATAACGAGTAAACGAGAGAGAAAAGATGGAGGAGGAGGAGAGGAGGAGGGGGACCCCTCGAGGGGCCCTCCTCCTTTCTTCTTCTCCTACTCTCGCTTTTTATAGAAAGAACTGTATGTATACTTTTTTGATGCGCCGTTAAATTATATATTTATAATTTATTTATTTATTTATTTTTATTTAAAATTATTAAACGTTACGGGTATTAATATAAAAAAAGGTATCTCCTCGAGGAGATACCTTTTTCGTATAAATTTTCTCAATACGTCTAAATTGTTATCGAGAATATTTTATCAAATGTAATGTTTAACATTTTTTATTTTAATTATTTTTTTTTTTTTTTTTTTTTTTTTTTTTTTTTTTTTTTTATATATATATATTTTTTTTGGTGGGTAGCCATAAGGATATGCGCTATAATTTTTTATAATTATATATATATATTTTTTTTTTATAAATATTTTTTATATAATTTTTTATATTTTTTCCTTAACTTTAACTTACAACTAACATGCAATATTTTTTATAGTTTTTAAATTTTTCCTTAACTCTAACTTACAACTAACATGCAATCTATTGTTGGCGCCAACTAACTTATTCTATAATGTCCTAAAGCTAATGTGTTTATATTATTTTCTAATATATATCGTTTATCATCATTACTACTTAATGAAATTTTATTTATCTGTGTTGTGAATACATTATGCTTTTTACTTTGTATTGTATTCATTTTTCGATATACAGTCTCATTTTCAAATAATGCTCTTTTATAATCTTCAATATTAATTGCTTGATTAATAACGCTTTTCTTTACTCCTTTAGCTTTCTTAATTTCTTTATTTTCTAAAGTTTTAAAAGCGTATAATTTTGCTCTTAGTCCTACAAATTCTGTTATCAGTTTTCCAGCTGTTTCATCTTTCATTTTACCTAATACCTTTTTATTTTTTTCTGAATATAATTTATGATCTTTTGGATAATCAGATGTATCAAACAGTTTTATATCCTTTTTCATATCTTTATAAATATCTTTCGTTTGTATATAATAACATAACGAATCTGTATCTGTAAACAATAATTTTGCTTTTTCATTATATTTATTTTTTATATGATTATAATGGAAAGTCATACATTAAAGTTTTACTTAACTCTAAAATAGACATTCCTACATAAATAGGTTTATCAAATCTCAGTTTAGTTTTTTTCATATGACAAGCTATTAAATTTTCTGAAAATATTTTAAAAGATTCAAAGTTTGGTTTATTAACTAACTTCTGAGCTTGCTCTTTATTTTTAACTAGTTGTACATCTACTCTATTTCTAATATTTTCCATCGTTTTTCCAAACACTGAGTTGTTCATTAATTTATAGAAATCTTTCTCAAATTCATTTTTCGCTTCTTTTCTTTTATTCGTATTTAACTCTATATAGGATTTCATCCAATCGCTTTGATCAAATTCTAATATTCTATGCACTTTCTTTAATTTCAATCCTAAATTTAAACATTGCTTTAAATTTCTATAATGGATTACATATTTTTCTTTATTATTTAGATTTGGAACTAATTTTGACACTTTATCTAATTCTAGATTTTCAGCCGCTAATGGATAATCGTTATGCAAATCATGTAATTCTTTCGGGTATTCTAAATCAACTTCTAAAATATAACCTTTTCTAGCTTCATCATCGATATCTAAAACATCTATATCATTTACATTCTTTACCCATTTAAATTTTCCTGTTGGTAGATACTGAGACATTGCCCAACCATACAAATTATTAGCATCTAAATAAGTGATATAACTATGCGGTTTATTTTTATCATAACTTTCTTGAATATATGGATTATTAGCCTTTGCATATCTGTGTGTTATAGTGCTTATTCCTCCTCTAATCCCTTTTTCTATCATTAACAACATATCCGGATCTTTTAATAAATCTAATTTTACTTTCGTTTCTTTTAATAATGCATCCCAAGATAACCCTGGAGATGTAAAATAACGTCGCTGGATCTAATTTATAGGTATCTAAACAAGTTGTTCTAAAATTTTCAAATACATCCGCTAATAATAACGTGTCCGATTTTAAATATAACATATGATAATCTCTAAAAGTTTTACATTTAAATTTTTTCCAAATATTCTGTGCGTGTTTGTAATCCTCATTTGATATGTCTTCATTATTTAACATGCTATAAAATTTCTCTTTATTAGGTAATTTTTCATAATTAAATTTTAATATATCATCCATCCAATCATATGGGTAAACACCTTTCTTTCTTAATAATTTAAATTGATCATCTTGATAATATTTTGATAAATTTTTAAAATTTTCATCAGTTAGATTTGATGCTAGTTTAGCTAGAGATGAAGACATGAATCTGAAACTATCGATAAATCTCAACTCCATATTAATCGATTTTGAAACAGTAATTTCACCCACTTTTATATACTGACTGAAACTTATATAAGTTTCATCTGTTTGAGGGATTGCTTTCAATTGTCCATCTACTAAACCGAAATCTTTGACAAATAAATGAGCATCATATTTAGATAAGTTATGCATTATTATTGGAACAAATTTAGGTTCTCGAATTTGTAAATTACAACTTCTATGAGCAGGTCCTCTATATTCTCCCGTTAAATGATTATGATCTCTTACTTTAAAATCGTTTTCTGTATATTCTCTTTTACATACGTAACAGCGGTTTGCATTTTCATGGTTTATTTTCTCTTCCGAAGTTAAATTCATTGGTTTGTTTATTCTCAATAATTCATAAATTCTTTTTGATTCTGAAATTAAATATTCTACAAACGTTTTAGATGCATTTTCTCCTTCATATATTTCAAACTTTGAATATTCATCCACATCACATTTCGTATAACAACACCAACTGTTTGGTCGATGTTTCTGTAAGTTAATGGTATAAGATTCTTTTGGATTTGGTTGAGTGGTATGTATTTTTTGTAAGGTGCTTTCAAAATCCGCATATATAACAAATGGATGTTTGAATTGTTTATAATGAAGTCTAAATTGTACTTGACCTTCTGATAATTCCATTCTCACAGGTGTGTGAATACTGCAATTTGGTAAATGATTATCTAATAATTCTTTTTTATAAAAGCTATGTAAACAGAATCGACATGGATAAGTTTTATTTTCATGCTTCTTATTTATAAATGGACTCAAATGTTTCATCAGTAAATAATGCGTATTTTCATTGTCTGATATTAAAAGTAAATCAACATGTTTAGTTTTCTCAACTTTAGTAATTCTTAATGGATATAATATTTCTTTTTCATCTAGTCCAAATACGTTAACAGACACATCATTCTGATTTTCAAATTTATTAATCTGATTTACTTTAACTGGAAATTCTATTCCTTTCCAATTATATTTTTTAGATGCTTCTCTTACTTTTGTTGATAATCTATGCACATTATCTTCATCTAAACATTCAGATCTAGCTATACACCATTTGAAACATTCATTATCATTTTTATTTTGAATATTAATCAATCCAAATTTTGGGTTCTTATATTTTGATGGAGTTTCAATATATGAAGAAGCTCTTAATGGTTTATATTTAGCAACTTTTATTTCAAAATCTAAAAGTTTTTTAATTATCCATCCTGATCCTTTTCTCGTAAATTTACATATTTTTTCTTCAATTTTATTAATCATAACGTGAATAGTATCTTTTATTTGAGAATTATTTGTTATACTTGTCATAGAACCGCTATTAAACCAATTATTTATCATTTGTTTTCTTCCATCAGGTAAATTTTTATAGAATTCAACGTGAAGAGAAAGACTTAATTTTAAATTTTTCCAATTTTGGTCTTGAATTTTATTTTCAATTGTACTCATCATATTGTTAATAAATGTTCTTGGATCAATTATTTTTATACTTGTATAACAATAGGCTTTAAAATTACCTTGAATTCCTTCTCGACAGTTTTTATAATCACATTGTAAAAAATTTCTTTGATGAATCTTACTTTTCTCATGAATTTTGAGATTTAGAACGCTTTTATTGCATAGTGAACATAATTTCTTTTTAAGTTTTGGTAATGAGAATGGCAATACTTGATTTGTATTTCTAATATGTTTATTACTTTTTTCATGAATTTTAAAATTTTTAATTTTAGTATTACAGATCTCACAAGTTGTCATTTTATTATAGCTTTTTTTATTATAAGTCAATTTTGAATTTTCAACTTTCTCAGATCTTGCCATTTTATTATAGATTTTTTTATTATAAGTCAATTTTGAATTTTCAACTTTCTCAGATCTTGCCATTTTATTATAGATTTTTTTATTATAAGTCAATTTCGAATTTTCGTTATTCATCTCTGATTTTAAAAAAGGAGATAATTTTTCTTCTAAATCTTTTATTCTTCTTGAAAATCGTTCTTTATCTAAAATTACAGAAGTTAGCTCATCATTTGTTCTATCATAATTATCCATCTCAAAAATGTAATTATTTTGTGAAAAGGTAACTTTCTTTTTATATTTGTTCATTTTTATTTCCTTATTTATTATAGGAAAAATAAAAAAAAGTATTATTTTTCTTAAACTCATCAAGTTCTTCAATTTTACTCTTATGCAAATTTTCTCTATCTTTTGTATTTTTTAAAATTATCTTTAATAATTTTTTTCCTAATAAAACTACCTTAAAAATAATAACAAATTCGAATTCCTCGGGCTTGATAAGCTATAAATTTATACCTTATTTTTTTCTCTATCTTACGTAGAACCGAATATTCATGTTTTTTAAAATTGAAAATGTATTTTTCAAATCCGTAGATTTTTTTCAGAACTTCCAGATCTTCCAGGAAAGTTAATTCTGGAACGAAAAAGTGGGTTTAAAAGCCCGAATTTGGAAATTTTTTTCATGATTCATATGTAGAATAATTAAATTCGAAAAGTTGTCGGAGCAGATTTTCTCTATCTTTTATATTTTCCAAGTTATATTAAATAAGTTATCTTCCTGAGCTACCTATCTTAAAAATAATTACAAATTTGGAATCCTCGTTCTCGAAAACCTATAAATTGATACCTCATTTATCTCTATATCTTTCGTAGAGCCGAATATTCACATTTAAAAAAAAATCATTGTAAATATTATTATTATTATTATTATTATTATTATTATTATTATTATTATTATTATTATTATTATTATTATTATTATTATTATTATTATTATTATTATTATTATTATTATTATTATTATTATTTAGTCATTCAACATTATTCATTATCTCTTTATTTTTTTTATAATATTTATCAATAACTTTCTCTAAATATATTCTTGGTGAATATATTAACGGTTTATTATCATTATATTGAGAACAGTTAGCTTTATAGTTGTAATTATCCCATTTATTTTTATAGAAATCTTTTAAATAATTACATGATTTACAATTTTCGTTAGTTTCACGTTTGTGTAAAGAACATATCATTTCCATTATTTATTATAGATTTTTTTATTATAACTCAATTTCAAGCAAACCAGCAGTGAGCGTGCTCAAGTAATCATTCAGGTTTTTTTCGGGAAGGGCCTAGCTAAATCTGGTCACCTGTCGAAAGTGCGTAGTATACTACTCTTAAAAAACATTTATAAGTAGTATGTAAAACGATGAGCGAGCGAAGCGAGCGAGTACCGGAACATCACCGAATGATAGCGAGCGCAGCGAGCGAAAATGAGGGGGTGTTCCGGTACCATCGTTTTACATACTACTTATATATATATATATATATATATATATATATATATATATATATATATATATATATATATATATATATATATATATATATATATATATATATATATATATATATATATATATATATAAAATTGGATGAAGAATAGCCATGAGATATGAAAATGTAAAATTAAGGTTTTAATGAAACTTTGTCTACAAAATATATGGACCTTTTCTTGTCGAATAGAAATTTATATTTCAAATAGATAGAAGTGAAATAGACTGTAAAGAGAATATGTTCTTGCTTTTAATGCTATTAATTATTATTAATAACACTATGGAACTTGTAATCCTTGCAACCATGCAGAAATGAAATGCCTATTATTAAATACCAGTTACTTGGAATTTTCAACAGATTCCTGTTTTAGCAATTCTTACCGTGGCTCAAACGGTAGAGTAATTGACTCACGTGCTTGAGAGCGCTGGGTTCGATCCCACTAGGGGATCCTAGATATAAACTACCTACAAAAGTTCCTCTCCTAGAATAGGGCAATGCCCGTGAGATGTGAACTTAACTGATTCCTCTACATCTGAATCCCTAGGGAGGGAGGAGTAAGTCTCGTATTTACGATTTCCTTTCATCGTGAAAGTGGAACAGAAAAGTCATCAAACCCTCGAAATGGAGAGCGAGTTCCTTACTTTAAAATTTACAAAAAATGTGGAAACGAGAAGCGAAAAGTACAGTGATATCTTTAAATGATCTCTTAAAACTTATATTTATTTTAAAAAAATATTTAAAAAAATATTAAAAAAAGATAAATGTCACAAAACACAAACGACCCATTCTATATTTTACAAAGGAAGAACTACTAAGAAAAAGAAAACATTTATCAACCTCACCAGGACAGGATAAACTGAAGAAAATTGTGATGAAAAATGAAAAGAAGCAATTAAGAAAGAATGGATAATTAACTTATTGTAAACCTCAGGAAAGAGAATTAGAATTAGAAAATAATAATAAGATAGAATATGAAAAGCGAAATAACAGAAAATAGAACATAAGCATAATACACTTCCGTTTTATGTCATACTAACGAAATATTAATGAAGAAATGTTTATAAAAAGGAAATACGAAGAATAAGATAAGAAATGAAGAGTTTAAAATTATAGGAAAACCCAAGACAAATGAAGATTTACCTCATAAAACTCTGTCATAGGAATCTACGAGAGGTTGCGTCGACAGGCCTAGCAAGCCGGCAATGCAAAAACAAAACTGCTCAAGAAATTAATGCTACTCCTCTGATAGATTCTGGAGGAGTAGTACCTGACAGGCACGACTACTATAATGAAATGTGATGACGATGATGATGATTATGATGATTATGATGATGATGATAATGATGATGATGATGATGATGATGATGATTATGATGATGATCATTATGATGATGATGATTATGATGATGATGATAATGATGATGATGATGATGATATAGTAGATTTTTTTTTAGTTAGTAGCGTTATTGTAAATTGGACATAGGTATAAATAAAAATTACAAAGAAATAATAATAAAAAATTGCCAATAAACCCTATAAAGCATTCTGACCTCAAGGTAGAAAACTGTCACCCTGGATTTCAAACTAAAAATAATTCTAGATTATAATATATATATATATATATATATATATATATATATATATATATATATATATATATATATATATATATATATATATATATATATATATATATATAATATATATATATATATATATATATAATATATATAGTATATATATATATATATAATATATATATATATATATATATATATATATATATATATATATATATATATATATATATATATATATATATATATATATATATATATATATATATATATATATATATATATATATATATATATATATATATATATATATATATATATATATATATATATATATATATATATATATATATATATATATATATATATATATATATATATATATATATATATATATATATATATATATATATATATATATATATATATATATATATATATATATATATATATATATATATATATATATATATATATATATATATATATATATATATATATATATATATATATATATATAGTGTGTGTGTGTGTGCGTGTGTGTGTGCGTGCTATTTTTTTGCAAATAAGCGCGTCAAATAAAAATGATTAAAATTTCCAAATGAAGAACTATCTTCCAAAGATGGCTTCTGACTCTCGAAAAATGTATTTTAAATACATATTAATAGGATTTTTTTTCTCTCTATAAGATTTATACGAATGTATTTGTTTAAGTAGTAATTTTACAGTTAAAATAAATATTAAGAACTTGTTATTACGCCTATGTTTGCACGGCTTAAAATTCTAACTTGAGAATTTTAGATACTTTCGATATATATATATATATATATATATATATATATATATATATATATATATATATATATATATATATATATATATATATATATATATATATATATATATATATATATATATATATATATATATATATATATATATATATATATATATATATATATATATATATATATATATATATATATATATATATATATATATATATATATATATATATATATATATATATATATATATATATATATATATATATATATATATATATATATATATATATATATATATATATATATATATATATATATATATATATATATATATATATATATATATATACAGATAATATTATATATTTGCCCAGTGTTTAAATTTACACATTCACTCACACCGTCACACGAACTCACGCACATGTCAATTTATATATATATATATATATATATATATATATATATATATATATATATATATATATATATATATATATATATATATATATATATATATATATATATATATATAATATAATTAAATTATCTTAAAAAAATTAAAAATTAAAACAAATAAAAACTTTACAGTAAAATTATAATAATAATATATTAATAATAATGATAATAATAATAATAATAATAATAATAATAATAATAATAATAATAATAATAATAATAATAATAATAATAATAATAATAATAATAATAATAATAATAATAATAATAATAATAATAATAATAATAATAATAATAATAATAATAATAATAATAATAATAATAATAATAATAATAATAATTTACCCTGCTATCATTGTATTATTAACTATCATAACATTAATTAGGGCTGTTCATGATATACAATGGACATCATATACCTATCAGTCCTTTATTTGAAAGTTTCAACTGAACTACATTCAACAACTTCCTTCGAAAAAGTCATTCCAAAAATTAACTACACCATTCTTGAACAAGTATTTTCTTACATCAAATTTGGCATTGTTTGTTTTTAATTTCCTAATCGTGCCCCCTGGGTCTCTCTTCCATGTTCTGCTTTAAAGAATTTATTGATTTCAGTACGATTAAAAGAAGTGTAAATATTTTGAAACGTATCATATCACCTATAACA
>SEYY01013322.1:15000-17500 GCA_009176605.1 Armadillidium nasatum
TTAATAAAGTTAGGTATTTAGTTTTTGAGCTTCACATGAGGAGTTCAGAATTTAGAATGAAAGGGGTAAACGCTGGTACGTTCCTGTCTGTCCATCAATCACTCGCGTTACCAATAAGTATCGAACGTACAGTCAGACTTGGGTTAAAAAAGAAAAAAAAGGAAAAAAAATATTAGTTAACTTTTGGCCTAACATCTTAAAGTTAATCATTCATCTTCTAGAACTGAAGCTCTGATGATGACCAAAGTTGGCGGACGAAACCGGTCAGCATATAGAAGAACGAGATTAAAAAGAAAAAATCATATTGAAAATTGGAAGTAAAATTTCAACTAATATTAATAATAGAATCATCATAATAAAATTAATATATGGTAATGATATTATTATTATTATTATTATTATTATTATTATTATTATTATTATTATTATTATTATTATTATTATTATTATTATTATTATTATTATTATTATTATTCTATTAACCTAATCTAATTTAACGAAACATAGAATTATGCTACCAGTTTAACTATATTTTTGTTTATTCTCTCTCCCTATATATATATATATATATATATATATATATATATATATATATATATATATATATATATATATATATATATATATATATATATATATATATAATATATATATATATATATATATATATATATATATATATATATATATATACTCGTATACTGGAAAGAAACCATAGACAAACATGAGCAGGGAATGTTCAAATTATTACCATAAGCAAACGTAAGCGTTCTCAATAGGATGTAAGTAAAAGAAATTTAGAAAAATACATTAGAAGCATTAGGAGTGTATTCAAGACTTTATAGGGAGAGTATGCAAAGAATTGATAGTCGGTGTTTTGTTTTGACTCAGAGTTGAATACTGAAAGAATGAATTTGTGTGAAAAGTCTGGTCTCAATAGTACCATTATGAAAGAGGTATCTGAGTACGTTAAAAGAAGGCTGAAGAGAGTCAGTAGGAGTAGTAGAGTTGAAGGATAAAAAAAAAAAAAATCCCATTTTCCACATTAGTTATTTTAAACCTTTTCAAATAAAAGGTGGATGATAATTCAATAAAGATCCAGAAAAATGTAGTTGTGCTGAGTAATGTTTTGAAAACTCTTTAGAAAGAATAGGAAAAATGTGGTTGTGTTGAGGAATCTTTAAAAATTCTTTAGAAAGAGAAAAAAAAATGTGGTTGTGTGTGTTGAGGAATGTTTGAAAACTCTTTAAAAGAAGAAGAAAAAAAATGTGGTTGTGTTGAGGAATTTTTTTGAAAACTGTTTAGAAAAAGTAGAAGAAAATGTGGATGTGCTAAGGAATTTTTGAAAACTCTTTAGAAAGAGTAGAAGAAACTGTAGTTGTGCTGAGGAATTTTTGAAAACTCTTTAGAAAGAGTAGAATCTTTGAATTATTAGGGATTTTGGGAAAGATCACAAGAAGAGGAAACTCTGAATGAAGACAGAGGAAGACAGAGGAAAGATTTATTTATCAACATTTTTTTCACGATTGAAGGTTGCCTCTAATAGATACTAAAATTGAGGTTTCGATTCATTGAAAACTACTATATGTTTTATCTACACTATGGAGACAAACAAAAAAAAAATTAGGGGCCATTTTCTCAAAGCTAGCATATATATATATATATATATATATATATATATATATATATATATATATATATATATATATATATATATATATATATATATATATATATATATATATATATATATATATATATAGAAGTTTCTGATGCCGTTATAAAGTGTTCAACTTGAGGGTAAGAAAGAACAAGAGCAAAGACGGCAAAAATTTCTGGTATAAGAGAGAGAGGGGGTTGAGAGGGGGGGGGGATAATTGAATGAGAATGTGTTCAGGGGGAAGGGAGGTTCTGATTAAAGAAAAAAAATGGGGGGGAATGGTAGTGATATAGATGGTTTAAAATTAGGGGTTTTTAATCCAGTAATTTCTCGACGTAACCCCTTTTATGGTTCATTTCCTTTATATAATAGTTATTATTATTATTTTAAAATAAAAAAAATAATAAAAAAAATTTATAATACTTTTAATAGTAAAAATAATAATTCTAAAGCTTGTTTTTCCACGCACATTAAACTAAAACATGGGCTAAATACACATAAACCCAGATTTGTGTACGCATTTCAATGTTATTAGATACATGAACTGAAGCTTTAGCTTATTCGGTATGCATATGTAAGATTAAATACATGAGTCGCGTATCAAATTTCAGTTAAATACCTTAATAAAATACATCAATACCTTTTATTGCTATTTAAATGATCATATATATATATATATATATATATATATATATATATATATATATATATATATATATATATATATATATATATATATATATATATATATATATATATATATATATATATATATATATATATATATATATATATATATATATATATATATATATATATATATATATATATATATATATA
>SEYY01013322.1:25000-27500 GCA_009176605.1 Armadillidium nasatum
ACCTATGGTGGGCAAAGGCCAGAGGTCTACTAAAATTTCCACCAGAGTTTAAAGGAAAGTCAGAAGCCTGGTCAAATTAAAGGACGACATGACCTGATACTCGTCGTTTGTTTGAAGGTGTGTAAGTCATAGGAAGTTGGGAAAAGAGATGAAGGGATTGTGTTTGAGACTTTACCAGAAGAGTAGAGGTAAGATTGATCATAGCGGCTCGGTTAAGTCTGGAAAGAGGAAGAAGCAAAGTTAGAGTTGACATTTTTTGCAAAATGCCAGAAAGAACGTGAAGAAGAGGAACCAGAATGATTATTGCATTTTCTACGGAGAAATGAGTTTTTAATGTTACGAAGGATAGATTTTGCACATATATATATATATATATATATATATATATATATATATATATATATATATATATATATATATATATATATATATATATATATATATATATTGCATGTATCATACATCTAATGATTTATGAAAATGAAATTTTATTGAAAATCAATAAATAAGAGAGGTCAAATAAATCAAGAAGAATATAAATAATATTCAATGACTTGAACAATACATATGAAAGAAAGAAATCACCCAAGTGGTAAGTCTTATGCAGGAATAAATTTTAGGTTTGTGGGAACAAGTATTAAAAAATGTATTTATCCGACAGTCTGTCTGTCTTTGTGTCTATATTTCTGTGTGTGTGTGTGTGTGTGTGTGTGTGTGTGTGTGTGTAAGAGAAAGAGAGAGAGTTTTTGCTTGTGCTTCTTCTTTTCATTTTTCTATCCATTTTTATGTGTTTCTTTCTGTATTTTTGGTGGCTTGCCGGGAATGGATATCATTAAAAGGTGGATAGAGAAAGAAAAACTGATGAGAAAACTGTAAATGATGATGGCAATAATAAAAATATTTACATATAATAATAATAATAATAATAATAATAATAATAATAATAATAATAATAATAATAATAATAATAATAATAATATATTTATTATTATTATTATAATTAATATAACTCGATTATTATAATTATTAATATTGATCTTAATATTATTATTATTATTATTATTATTATTATTATTATTATTATTATTATTATTATTATTATTATTATTATTATTATTATTATTATTATTTATTATTATTATTATTATTATTATTATTCTTTTTATTATTATTCTTTTTATTATTATTATTAACATTATTATTATTATTATTATTATTATTATTATTATTAACAATAATAATAATAATAATAATAATAATAATAATAATAATAATAATAATAATAATAATAATAATAATAATAATAATAATAATAATAATAATAATAATAATAATAATAATAATAATAATAATAATAATAATAATAAGGAGAAGAAGAAGATGAAGAAGAAGAAGAAGAATGGAAATAATAATGTTAATAATAATAATAATAATTAAAATATTATGATCAATATTAATAATTATAATAATAGTAAAAACGGTAATAATAATAATAATAATAATAATAATAATAATAATAATAATAATAATAATAATAATAATAACAATAATAATAATAATAATAATAATAATAATAATAATAATAATAATAATAATAAAAATAAAAATAGCAATGAATTATAATAATAATAATAATGATGAAAATAATAATAATGATAATAACAATAATAATATTATTATTATTATAATTAATAAGAATGAAAATTATATTAATAATATAACAAGCTTTATTTAAAATTCAGATATTGTGCGTTTACAATTTTGCGATTTCTACAGTGGGTCCTATACCTCTAAATTCGAAAATAATAATAATATATAATAATAATAATAATAATAATAATAATAATAATAATAATAATAATAATAATAATAATAATAATAATAATAATAATAATAATAATAATACTATTTTGACCTTTTAGTTCTCTGAAAAGGGGCTACTAGGTGAAACCCTGTGGTTTAATTTGAGCCCTTAATGTTTAATATAATATTTTACTTCAATTAAAAATGCAGTAATTATAATAACTTGATACTAAATTAATAAAGCTCTAGTACTATTAATTATAGTGCTTATAATGCTGTTAATAATATCAGAAGCTTTAGTTATGATATCATTTCCTACAATAATACTAATAATAATAATAACAATAACATTTACTACAATACAATAATAATAATAGTAATAATAATTATAATAGCAATAATTTTAAAAGTAATGTACGAGTATATATATATATAAATATATATATATATATATATATATATATATATATATATATATATATATATATATATATATATATATATATATATATATATATATATATATATATATATATATATATATATATATATATATATATATATATATATATATATATATATATATATATATATATATATACGGTAATAACAACGGTAATAATAACAATATAATATATAAATAATAATAATATATATAATAATAATAATAATAATAATATATATATAATAATAATAT
>SEYY01013322.1:30000-32500 GCA_009176605.1 Armadillidium nasatum
TATATATATATATATATATATATATATATATATATATATATATATATATATATATATATATATATATATATATATATATATATATATATATATATATATATATATATATGCAGGGTGGTGTCGTCTGCAGAAAGTATTCACACACACACAAAATATATATATATATATTATATATATATATATATATATATATATATATATATATATATATAATAAATATATATATATATAATATATATATATATATATACATAATGAATAAATAAATACCTAAAAAACAATACATGACTAATGATACCGTTAATAACGAAACTAACCATGAATGAATAATCCAAAAGATAAAAATTACATTTTTAAAATAACCATGACCAATTTTCTTTCATTATTCAAAGCCATCAATTTTTATTTAGAATTTCCACCAAAGATTTTAATCTAAATGGAAGGCAGCTACCAACCCCATTTGGAACAATGGCTTAAAAGTGAATAGCCATTTATTAGAGGCAATGCTTGACGTTAAACTGTACTAATTTTTAACTCATAATTATTGTATTGGGGATCTTTATGGTATTGGAAAGCTACAGATGGTATTTGTATCTGTCACTGATTGTAGACTTTGATATATATATATATATATATATATATATATATATATATATATATATATATATATATATATATATATATATATATATATATATATATATATATATTATATATATATATATATATATATATATATATATATATATATAATGTCTCCTTGAGAGTGGTATCTGAGAATAAGCGTAAAACCAAGGTGAATCTTTCTTGCATGGAGGAAATACATTTCATATTCTTTCCTTCCAACTTGGATTTAACAAATTTATAGTTTTATTATCGTGCTATTTACGAAGGAAGGTTGACTTTAGGAATCAGAAATTACCGTCGTCTTCAAACTCCAGAAACCCACGCAACTTATAATTGATTCGGGATGGTAAAAAATCTTTTCTGCCCAACACTAAAATCTTTTCTTCCGTAGTAAATACAATAATTTTTCTGGTTCCTTTTCCACGAGGCCTTCATGCCATTTTAAAAAAATGCGAATTCTAATTATTTTCTTCCCCTTTCCCATCTCATATATCTTCCGACGGTATAATTGCCGTTTGGTATTTCAGAGAATCTTTTTCTGTAACGATAGACATATCGAAAGTCTTCGATACAGTCTGGCACAAAGCTTTGATTTTTTAAACTTCTTTCTTTCGGAATCTATTATACTCTGTGTTCTTTTCTTCTGCCTTCCTTTCTGGTGGCTCTATGGCAACTGCTTTGAAATCTAATTATAATGGTATTTTTCAAGGATCTTTCCAGTCCCAAACATTTTTCCAACTTTTCAATAATGACGTTCTCTTTATTACTTCAACACCTATCCTTCCTATACCGATGACTCCACTCTTTTTACCTCTTTTATTTTGAAAGGCGACACGCTCTTGGAACAACTAAACTATAATCTTTCTCGAATTTCTAATTGTGGCAAAGAAACATAGTTGCTTTCAATGCCTCAAAAATTAAGTTCCTTCATTTTTCTCTAGACAAAATCTTCCATTCATTTATAAAATCTTCAAAATCACACAACACCAACCGTTGTCTGTCCCAAGTATTCATGGTGTTTTATTTCCTCATGATATTATTTTGGAAGAATTACATTATATCTCTTTCAAAACAAGCTTCTAAAATGCTGGGCGTTTTGGGGACCATTCAACATTTATTTACACCAACACAGTTGCTTGCTCTTTATAAGGGTCTTATTCGTCTCTCTATGGGACGAACAAGACCTTTAACAAGACCCTTGCATATCTGGGACAAGATCATATAAATATAGATACCACCTCCTCTCAACATAGCTCTCCCTAAAATGGTTGAGTGTAAAGCCTTTCTTCTTGTCAATTGTTCCATTATCTCTAACTTTCAATAGACGAATTGTCGTTTCACCCCCTCTGTACTACCGTTATTATAACTGACACTGCCTTTTCATACCGACTCCATTGAGAAGACCTTGTGAGAAACCCTTTTTTGCACAATCTCGTAATTTCTCTGTACAACTCTCTGATCTCAGACTTAACAGCTATGCTCAATTTTAAATTTATTCTACTAGTAAAGTCTGGAACACATTCTTATAATCTATTCTACCAAATTCCCTTGACTTGCACACCTTCAAACACCGTGTATCTGGAAACTTTGGTCTTTGATTTTGATTGCTTCCCAACTTTTGTAGAAAATAGTAGACCTTTTTGTCACTATATATATATATATATATATATATATAATATATATATATATTATATATATATATAATATATATATATATATATATATATATATATATATATATATATATAAATATAAAGAAATGATTATGAATAACGATACTGAATTGACTCTAGACCTTCAAAAGGGGTGAAACAAAGCTATTGTACAATTATTAATAATAATTTTTTTTTAATCATTTTACATTTATATGATT
>SEYY01013322.1:35000-37500 GCA_009176605.1 Armadillidium nasatum
TTTTTTTCTCTCTCTCTCTGTCTTCTCTCTCTCTCTCTCTCTCTCTCTCTCTCTCTCTCTCTAGACCACATTAATATATATATATATATATAATATATATATATATATATATATAATATATATATATATATATATATATATATATATATATATATATATATATATATATATATATATATATATATAATATATATTATATATATATATATATATATATATATATATATATATTAATATTATATACATAATATATATATGCAATAAAGCAGTCATTAACAATATTGTACATATATCTTTGTATTCTTTTTTCAATATATAATCCGATGATTTACGATGAGTATTTCAGGCAGAGAACTTAAGCAAAGGATTTTTGACCTTATAACTCTCTGTATTAAGGGTTATTTTTTGTATTATTTTAAATTTACAAATCTTATTCAGCTAGTCTTTTCTGTATTATAAATAATGGGAAGGTAAAAGAAAGTTTAACGCTATCTGTTAGATTATCTACGTTCTGTCCTATGAATATATATATATATATATATATATATATATATATATATATATATATATATATATATATATATATATATATATATATATATATATATATATATATATATATATATATATATATATATATATATATATATATATATATATATATTATATATGCTAGTATATATATATATATATATATATATATATAGTATAGTATATATACAGTATGTGTGTGTGTGTCTGGGTTTGTCACAAATGACGAAGAAACATCAAAATATCACAAGAAACACCCATTCTAGTTTGATGAAATAAATATTAGATCTAAACCAAAGACCGACATGACTCGACACGAGGAGTTTAAATGTATGAGAATGAAATTAAGTGATAAAAATGGATAACAATAAGAAAGAACGTAAAGGTTAAGCCATTTGTAATTGACCATGAGAGCTATTGGATGATAACTGATTTGAAGAGAAAATCACACGAGCTGTTGTCAAAGGAAGAAACATTCTACAATTGTCTATTAGTAATTTCGACAGTATAAAGGTAATGACGTAGCAGTTCGTCTTCCTGAAGGGTGTACAACGGAATGTTGCAAAGGCGAAGAACCATAGAATCCACAGTTTCAAGAAGAGTTTCATGAATGGAACATCTCCAGATATATGACGCAAAGTCTGTTGTTCAAGGAGGAATGACACACTCCTTTTTGAAGGAACTAGGATCGTGGGAGAAAGTTCGAAAAATAAATCTGAACACCCTTAAATGCTTATTTATTAAGGGGAACAACGGGACTCTTCCAAAATGATTCACTTAAAAGAAATACGAAGAATACAAAAGACAAAAGAAAGAATTGTGTAATGTGTGTATGTTTTAAATATATTTTGGTTGAAGGGATAACAATTTCAAGCATATTGATGAAGGATCTGAGTTTTTTTTTTTTTTGTGGTATATGAATATGTGGTATATGTTTTCCCTACTCCAATCTGAGATACTAGAACAATCAAAATTATCTCTATTGATGGTCACTTCTACGATCAGATCACTCTTCAAACACTTTTAGGGTCGTGTTACTTTCAAAATGAAAGGTGAGGCAGCAGGGAAAAAGAGAGGAAAGGTTATAAAATGACAGGTAGTTAGAAAATCTTTATAAAAGTAAGGAAAAAGTAGGGCTCAAGTAATAAGAAATTGGTGAAGAAAACCATTGGCTGTTGTGAACAAAAAAATCCCAAAAAATGAATTTCTCAAGAACATACTCTAAATTAGAGTTTAGGAAGTAGGAAATTTTAGAATGATCCTCAGATTTAGAAGAGAAATAAATAAAAAGTGAATTTTGTCATAGACTAACAAGAGAGCGAAAGACAAATTGAATATTCAGATGATTCCAAATTCCAAATCCGCACGTCTGCCTTTCGACAAAAATTGAGAATATAAACAGGATTATTTTGACTAAGAATATAGAATGTTATCTTAATGAAGGGAGGAAATCTTCAACAAAGTTTAAATTATAATAAAAACTGCGAAAGATGCAGAAATTGATGGAGAAAGAATACAGTGCTCTAATTGCAAGTCAAATAGGGTGACCTCTGCACCCGAGGTGGCTAATTTTCAAATTACAATGACAATTTTTTGAAACCGCCCTTTCTTAAATTATATAGGGTCAGCTCCTGCCAAGACTTCAGATAACCACTAACAAGAATGATGATCTGGTGATACTAAGAGGGTGAAGAATGGCATTCTGCTTGCCAAGTAGTCTTTGCAAGTCTCGTCTACAATTTATCGCCAATCTCTTTGTCGAGTTTTTAAAATAAGCTCATTATTCTGGGTTCAATTCAACACCAACCAATTTTAGAGAGTCTTCCACAAATCCCACTAAAACACACATATATATGCTGTATGTGTATATATATATATATATATATATATATATATATATATATATATATATATATATATATATATATATATATATATATATATATATATATATATATATATATATATA
>SEYY01013322.1:42500-47500 GCA_009176605.1 Armadillidium nasatum
AATAGGGCTTTGCCCGTGAGTGGTGGTGATGTGTAAAAAAAAAAAAAAAAAAAAAAAAAAAAAATATATATATATATATATATATATATATATATATATATATATATATATATATATATATATATATATATATATATATATATATATATATATATATATATATATATATATATATATATATATATATATATATATATATATATATATATATATATATATATATATATATATATATATATATATATATATATATATATATATATATATATATATATATATATATATATATATATATTATGGATGGAGCGATACCAAAATTTTTACCGATACGTACCGATACCGATACCTAAAAATTACCAGATACCGATACCGATACCGATAACTTTACTACCATATCCATATACCGATGCCGATACCGATACCGATACTGAAAAGGTCGATACCGATACCGATACCGATACTGGTATCGGAAAATATGCCGATACTTGCCGATACCGATACCGATACCGATACTTCACTCCATCCCTAATATATATATATATATATATATATATATATATATATATATATATATATATATATATATATATATATATATATATATATATATATATATATATATATATATATATATATATATATATATATATATATAGGATAGCACAAACCAAGAGGATAGTTATTTTCATGGAAAAATTTCTTCAAATTTTCCATTTCAGAGTGAAACAATTTCTATTTTAAAACTTTATAAACTCAATTGATTAAAGTCTTGCAAGAATTCAATTTAAAATTTCAACTACATTAACTAATATAAATTTGACCCTGCCCCCAAAAAGTTCTCTTTCAAAAAATTTGAGGTGTAAAAACGCAGTCACTTCTCTAAATTAAAACATGAAGGTAAGACAAACTATTATTTATAGGTTTTCGTGTGTCCATAGTAAATTCAATGTCATTATGTAAAAACTATTAATGAAATCCATTAACAACCGAGAATATTGCTTCTTCTAAAGTCTCATCAACATAATTGCGATAATATATTATTATTATTATTATTATTATTATTATTATTATTATTATTATTATTATTATTATTATTATTATTATTATTATTATTATTATTATTATTATTATTATTATTATTATTATTATTATTATTATTATTATTATTATTATTATTATTATTATTATTATTATTATTATTAATATTTAGTAGTATAGGACCTATACTTTATAATGCAAAATTTTAGATGCACACTTTCAGAATAAATTGTGGTACCTCCTTCTTTCCAGCCACCTCTGTTCTGTGGAACTCCCTACTTTCTTCTGCTTTTCCTGCTGTATTTAACCTGCCTCTCTTTAAATCCTCTGTCTGCTACCACCTGAGGGATCTACATAAGGTTCGGGATTGGGGGGTGGGTTTTCTTTTATTTTTTAATTATGCCCCTCCTTTAAAAAGGGCTCTTCCCGTGAGTGGCGGTAACAAGTAAAAAATAATAATAAGAATAAGGAAAAAATAAAGAAAGTATTGATAAATTAAAATACGTTGA
Organism: Armadillidium nasatum; assembly: GCA_009176605.1. NCBI lineage: Eukaryota > Metazoa > Arthropoda > Malacostraca > Isopoda > Armadillidiidae > Armadillidium > Armadillidium nasatum. The sequence continues at coordinate 44,048 of SEYY01013322.1, forward strand.
TTCTTCTTATCGAAATCTTTTCGAAAATGCTTGAGGAATAATTTTTTGAACTTCTTAAAATGATCGAGAGGAAATTTCGAAGAAGGTCTTATTAGAATTTTGTATTCCTATACTTAATATTGTTGAAAAAAAAAAAAAAAAAAAAAAAAAAAACCATTTTCCATGTTCCTTTTAGAATTTCAAGGAAGATCGAAAGTTACTTGCTTTAAGGGTTCCCCTTATCGACAATTAATTGTTATTGCAAGGACGTCTTTTAAAGTGAAAAGAGTTAAGAAGAGAAGTCGCTGGAACAACAGTATTAAAGTAGTAGAGAGAAGGTCTTTGACGAAAAGTAAAAAAAATACGTTAGGGATAGAACAGGACCCTGAAGAACACCACTAATTAAAAGATTTAAAGAATAAACCGAGGCTCTCTCCAGCAGCTATAGAACTACCGGAATAGAAATTTGATAAGAAAAATTACAGAGAGAAGGGTAGAAACCAAACAAGAAAAATTTAGAAATCAAATCAATGAAAGCTTTGTGCCACACTCTGTTGATGATTATCGATATGTTTTGATAACACTGCAACAGATTCACCGGATTGAAGTAGAGCTGATCATCAAAAATCAGAGAGAAAGGTAAGATTTTAAGCATTAGCAGAAAGTAAAACATTTGTTTTGAAGGGAGAAAGGATGACGATCAGTTATTGTTTTCAATTTTTTTTTGCAAAAGGTCAGAAAGATCATGACAAGGGACCACTCCTGGTAAAGAAACAAAATAAGGGCATTAATATATATATATATATATATATATATATATATATATATATATATATATATATATATATATATATATATATATATATATATATATATATATATATATATATATATATATATATATATATATATATATATATATATATATATATATATATATATATATATATATATATATATATATATATATATATATATATATATATATATATATATATATATATATATATATATATATATATATATATATATATATATATATATATATATATATATATATATATATATATATATATATATATATATATATATATATATATATATAATATATATATAGGGCTGAAAGGTTCATTCGTGTACTTGAAGCTTGGTCGGTATATTTTTACCTTCTATAAAGAGAGCGGTAAGTGGATCGATTCTATACTGTGTTTCAGAAGTTGGTTTTCTTTCTTTTATTTATAATATTTTAATAAGTACGTAATTAAATTTGAAATTAAACAAATGTTTTTCAACCATTTTCAAGCCAACATTAAAACAGTGAATGAAGATTAATTTAATTCAAAAGTAAATAAGAGCATTGATAATAATCATTCTCTGTCTGTCTCTCTTATATATATATATATATATATATATATATATATATATATATATATATATATATATATATATATATATATATATATATATATATATATATATATATATATATATATATATATATATATATATATATATATATATATATATATATATATATATATATATATATATATATATATATATATATATATATATATATATATATATATATATATATATATATATATATATATATATATATATATATATACTAATGTGGTTTGTAAAGACATTATAAAATGTAAATTGGTCTCTCAAACAAAGCATTAAAAAAAAAAAGTACAAGCATTTGAGTTATACAACCTTATCCAATAAATTTGGCATAAAATTATAAACATAAAAAGAAAAAAAATTCAAACCATCACTTTTGATACACCCTGTAACAATAAAAAGGCAATTTTATAAATCCCTTTTCATAAAAGACAAAATTATTAAACGAAATTTGTCTCTCTCTCTCTCTCTCTCTCTCTCTCTCTCTCTCTCTCTCTCTCTCTCTTTCATTCCCTCTCTCTCTCTCTCTCTCTCTCTCTCTCTCTCTCTCTCTCTCTCTCTCTTTCATTCCCTTTCAAATATTCGTGGCCATTAAATTTAGTGGGTCGTATATTTGAAGTTACAAATGTTACTAATTTTTTAAAGTGTAATATTATTCTGAAGAAATTTATGTATCTAATTTTATAGGTATTGATCCGTGTTGTATCAAGTATTCAAGTATTCATATCATATTATGAATAAATTTTGTATTTGAAATGCATAGTAAGTCAATATATATATATATATATATATATATATATATATATATATATATATATATATATATATATATATATATATATATATATATATATATATATATATATATATATATATATATATATATATATTATTTTCTTAATTTTTTTATGTCTCCTCTGGTGAACAAAGACCGGAGGCCTACCAATTTCCCCCAGAGTTGGGGAATTGTCAAATATCTGATCGCAAATTGCCCACGTGACCCAATACACGGCGTTTAAAGTGTGCAAGGGGAAGTTGGGAAAACAGATAAAGGGAGTGTGTTCCAGTAGAAGTAGAATACATGTAAGAAGGATGAGACTATGAAGAAAGTCGTGTTGCACGAGCCCTTCTCAATGGAGAAGGTATGCGACGTGAAAGTTCAGAAGAGCAGTGTCCGTTGTAATAGCGATAGTATAGAGAGAATGACGCAACAGTCCGATGGGCAGAAAGAGATTGGAGAGAGTAAGAGCAAAAGACGAATAGCCCTAGGCTCCTCCTTTTCGGGAAGAGCTGTATGTTTGGAACCACCCCTGATATGTGAGGCTTACTCCATACAGGGGCGAACAACACCCCTAATAAAGAGCAAGCAACTGGGGTGGCGTAAAAGAATCACGAAGGAGACTCAGAACACCCAACCTCTTAGAAGCTAGTTTAGAAAGAGAAATAATGTGATCCTTCCAAGAAAGATCACGAGAAAAAGAATCACTGAGAATATTGAGGACAGAGGAAGGTTTGAGTCGAGTGTTTTTGAAGAAAAATGTCATAGTTGTGTGGAAGATTGTGTCTAGTAGAAAGATGGAGGAATTGAGTTTTTGAGGCATTGAAAACGACCATGTTTTCTCTGCCCCAGTTTGAAATACGAGAAAGATCAGAGGTCAGTTGCTCCAAGGTCATCCTCCTTGCCTCAATTAACTGCTGCTGAGAGGGACGTGTTTCAAATTGAAAGGAGAAATGAAGGGTGGACTCATCGGCAGAGGAGCGGATTGGAGATAAAGTAATAGAAAGAAGGACATTGATGAAAATTAGAAAACGAGTTGGGGATAGGACAGATCCTTGAGGAACACCACTATTTATAGGTTTAAAGGAAAAACGGGGGACGTCTACAGCGGCTGCTAATGAAAGACCAGAAAGGAAATCAGAAAGAAGGTCACAGAGACAAGGATAGATTCCGAAAGAGGGATATTTGGAAATCAAAGCTTTGTACCAGATCCTATAGAAGGCTTTCGATATGTCTAACGCCACAGTGAAATACTCACCAAAACCTCGAAGAGAGGAGGACCAAGA
>SEYY01013322.1:57500-60000 GCA_009176605.1 Armadillidium nasatum
CATCTCATTACCTCCTTGTCTCAATGTTATAATTTGCCTTTGACTGATTATCGTTTCTCGTGGGATTTATGCATATCGAAGAATCCTATGATTTCCATGTATGGAAACTATGTACAAAATGGGTTATATATACGAGTATATATATTATATATATTATATATATATATATATATATATATATATATATATATATATATATATATATATATATATATATATATATAATATATATATATATATATATATATATATATATTATATTATATATATATATATATATATATATATATATATATATATATATATATATATATGTAACCATAAGTTTGATTCCACATATAACTTCCTTGAAACTTATTTCAAGGAACATTTCCGGCATTGCTATTAACATTGAAGAGTGACCACCAAATTATTACTTGTCAAAATTTTTTGTCCAAATCTGATCATAAAAGAGTCGGTATTGAACCTGGTATGACTTCAAAATGAAAATAGCATATTTCTATGTGAGATATATATATATATATATATATATATATATATATAATATATATATATATATATATATATATATATATATATATATATATATATATATATATATATATATATATAAATATAAAAGTAGTAGGGTTAGCACTTTTGAGGGGTGACAGATTTTTTCAGGGTAGCTAAATCTGGCAACCTAAACCTAACGGCCTTTTCTGCATTTGCGTGCAATACCACATTCTCAGTGACCTTCCTGACCTTTTCTTTAGCGGTTCACAGACCAGCGCGGACCCTCGGACCCCCGGACCTTCAGATTCGAACCAATTTCAGCTGGATTGAACCGCAAGGAAATAGTCGGGAAAGAGAATGAGATGAGCGCAGCGATTTTGCAAACTCAGGCAACTTCCTGATACCCTTTTGGGGGGTTCAATTGGCCCCGCGGGGGCTCCTTCCCCAGACTTGAAGCCAGTTTCAATGGGTTGAACCCCCCCAAAATGGTGTCAGGAAAGAGCGTGAGGTCAATTTGAGCGGAGTGATTTGCATTGCAAATCAAAATCCCGTTAGGTTCAAGGTACCCGATTTAGCTACCTCGAAAAAATCACTGGCACCCCTATCAAAAGTGCTATCCTTACTACTTATATATATATATATATATATATATATATATATATATATATATATATATATATATATATATATATATATATATATATATATATATATATATATATATATATATATATATATGGGTGTATGTGTTTGTGCACCTATTCTCTATTTAAAGCTAATAAAATTATTTCTTTCAAATTTTTCAAATCTTAAGATTATATATCCATTATATAGAATTTTTTTTAATGTTATTTAATTTCAAAGAGCTTATTTTCTTTTCAAAAAATTTTAATATTTAAAAATATTTAAATTTTAATATAATATATATATATATATATATATATATATATATATATATATATATATATATATATATATATATATATATATATATATATATATATATATATATATATATATATATATATATATATATATATATATATATATATATATATTATATATATATAATATATATATATATATATTATATATATATATATATATATATATATATATATATATATATATATATATATATATATAAATAGGAGACTGTTTTAGTTAAATATTAAATACATGGGTGGATGTAGTAAAGATGATTCTAAGTAGCGTTGAAAAAAATGTGATTTAAAATGTTTTGAATTCTCCGTAGGTACAGAGATTACTTTCAAAAAGGGCATTAAAGATGCTTTTATGAAAGGGGGTATTATAATTCTTAGAGTATTAAAGTATTAGGGTACAAAAGAGGTATGAAAGAAAATTAATTGACCTTTTTTTTGGTATTTATTTTCTTTTTCAATGATGCAAAACTGAATAAAATATTTACATAGTATTTGAATATGTCTATAATCCTACAACCTTTATGGATATGCTTAACAAGTAGTTGGGTTCGTCTTCTGAGGTCCTCTTATCTTATCTTAGAGCAACATTATCCGTATAAATGACTAACGTTTCTTCCATTATATTTTGTATCCTTTGCCTACTCCAATTGGTGTCAGTCCCTTCAAAATAATTTATACTTCGAGTGTGATTTGAATATACTGAGTTGAGCACAACAAGAGAAGTCGATTATTTAACTGTGAAAATATGATTGAGATATTAAGCTAATTTACGGTTATCATGTGAATTAAACCAAATCCTCCTGAAGGAAAATATAGATCCTAGTAACCATAGAATATCGTTTTTAGTTCGTTTAACAGAAACTTTAGATAAACCGACCTACCTACAAGATTTGATAAGATAACAGACAAATAAACATTTTGTCTATCATACCGCACCATAGGTTTATAAAGAAACGATGTTCAAAGATATTAAAATTTTCTTTTTGAAAGTGGCATAAAGATTTTCGGGGAAATATCTGAAAAGTTATGGAAATTGCTGAGCCCTTTACTGATTAAGTATC
>SEYY01013322.1:105000-107500 GCA_009176605.1 Armadillidium nasatum
CAATTACAATGAATTTAGCTTACTTCGTGATTGCTATCTCTTGAATATAATGTCTATACTTGTCAATTAAAGCTACGAGACGTTGTTGAGAAGAAAGAATTGATATTTGAGAGGATTGATTTTTGCTTTCAACTTTAAATTCATTTTATTTGGTGATTCAAATCCAGATATCAAATAACTTTGCTGCTAAAGGATAAACTTACATAACATTACACAAGCATTATATATATATATATATATATATATATATATATATATATATATATATATATATATATATATATATATATATATATATATATATATATATATATATATATATATATATATATATATATATATATATATATATATATAATATATATATATATATATATATATATATATATATATATATATATATATATATATATATATATATATAATATATATATATATTCCCTCTGGTGACAAAATGCAAGAAGCCTTGGGAGATAACAAGATCAATGGTGGATTAAATATATGATATATGACGTTTAAAAGTGTGAAAACAGATGAAGGAAGTGTGTTAAGGACTTTACAAGTAGAGTACATGTAAGACTGAGCATAGCGGCTAGATCTAGAGCTAGAGAGTAGGACAGAGAAAGGATGAGACTGTGTAGAAATACGTGTTGTAAAAAGCCCTTCTCAATGGCATAGGTATGCAACATAAGAATTCAAAAGAGAAGCGCCCATTGTCATAGAAAGTGACGCAACAGTTCGACGGGCAGAAAAAGATCGGAGAGAGTTATTAAAAGCAAACGAGCTCATAAGACGAAAAGCCCTACACACCACCTATTTGAGAAGAACTGTATGAATGAAACCACCCCTGATGTGTGAAACGAATTCCATACAGGGGCGAACAACACCCCTATTAATAGCAAGCAGATGGGGTGGCGCACAGAAGTCATTCCCCTGTTAGAAGCTTTTTGAGAAAGAGGAGTATTGTGATCCTCCCAAAGAGATCACTGGAAAAAGAAACACAAGAATATATATATATATATATATATATAATATATATATATATATATATATATATATATATATATATATATATATATATATATTATATATATATATATTAATTTTTTTTAGAAAGAGAAATATTTTGCGTGACTGGAAAATTGGTTTAAAGTAACTTGTTGCATCATTATCTTTATATTTCGGGATTCAAAAATTAATTAAGATAAATAATCTTTTAGTCCTCTTCCATTAAGTTCCACCTCCTCCAATTCGACAAGTGAAGTTCCGTATTTAATTAAAAAAAATTGCGCCTTTTTAGTGATTTCCCTTGACCTTAATAACAACATTATTAAATATCTGGTGACTATCTAAAAGTGTTAAAATTTTAATACCTGAATGAGTAAAATTGCGAAGATAAATGAAAATTGACTCGTATTTGAGGTTAGATATTTCATTCGTGATAGAGTTAATGTCCATAGCCGTCTACCGTGGCACAAACGGTAGAGTGGTTATTCACTGGCTATATACTACCTAGAAAAGTTCATCTACTCGAATAGGGTAATGCCTATGAGATGTAAACTATAATTTTTTTTTAAAAAAATAATGTCCATAATTAATAAAGCTTCTTCTTTACGTAGTTTTCTGGTTAACAATCCATTAAATGGCTCCAGTATTAACAATGAAGGTGCTTTAATATCAACAGAAAAAATGGGAATCTTTATCACTGGTAGAATGATCAGGTTTACTTCAATTTCTATGAATACTTATTTTTTTTTTACCTCAATATCCACTGTTTGGTTGCACTTTTCTCTTGACTGAGTTACAGATAACGAGTTTCTGGGGTGGAAAATAATTTTATTCATACATTTATGTGTAGAATACACTCCTGGAGTTTGACTCGTTCATTCCTATTCACCCTATATAAATTGATAGATAGATAGTTTATCTTCACCAAAACTAACTTATCCATTTATCTCTAAATATTTTTTTGGTGGAAGCAATATATTTATAACAATTAACCGTTAAGTAGTTGAGCCATACTATGGTTGAGCGATGCAACCAAGGAAGTCCCTACCAAAGTTACTATATCAGCACCTTTCCACTGTTATGCCGTCAACTACCCTTTAATTAAATAAAGAACTTGCCTAAATCACAATTGCAATAAATTGTATTTTGGACATGACTTCTAAACATTATTTCATCTATAGTTGGTAATGTTAAGGCGTTTTCGATGAGCAAAATCTTAAAATAACTTTAATGCTTTCGTCAATTCAACTTTAAAATCTTAGAAAAAAGAAAGACTTTAATTATTTTGACTTTTCATTTTTTGTAATATTTCTTAAAAGAATGAACTTTCCTTATTCGAGCTTTCATAATATAGGGGTCAGAGACTCATTGGTTCAGGTGTTCAAGGGTTCAGATGCTCAGGGATTCAGAGGCTCAGGGTTTCATGGGTCCAGAGGTTCAGTAGGTTCAGGGTTCAGGGTTCAGGGTTCAAGGTTCAGGATTCAGGGTTCAG
>SEYY01013322.1:112500-117500 GCA_009176605.1 Armadillidium nasatum
TTTCCTTTCCGGTCGTTCTATAGCAGCTGTTGTAGACGGCCACCGTTCATCCTATAAATCTATTAATAGTGGTGTTCCTCAAGGATCTGTCCTATCCCCAACACTTTTTCTGTTTTTCATTAATGACCTTCTCTCTATTACTTCATCTCCTATCCACTCCTATGCTGATGACTCCACCCTTCATTACTCTTTTCAATTTGAAAGACGCCCCTCCCAGCAACAGTTAATAGAGGCAAGGAGGGTGGCCTTGGAGCAACTAACCTCTGATCTATCTCTCATTTCCAATTGGGGCAAAGAAAACATGGTCGTTTTCAATGCCTCAAAAACTCAATTCCTCCATCTCTCTACTCGACACAATCTTCCACACAACTACGATATCTTCTTCGAAAACACGCAACTCAAACCTTCATCTCTCCTTAATATTCTCGGTGTTTCTTTTTCTCGTGATCTTTCTTGGAAAGATCACATTACCTCTCTTTCTAAACAAGCTTCTAAGAGGTTGGGTGTTCTGAGGCGCCTTCAGTATTTCTTCACACCACCCCAGTTGCTTGCTCTGTATAGGGGTGTTGTTCGCCCCTGTATGGAGTATGCGTCACACATCTGGGGTGGTTCCACACACACAGCTCTCCTGGAAAAGGTGGAGTCTAGAGCTTTTCGCCTTATCAATTCTCCTGCTCTCACTAATTCTCTCCAATCTCTTTCTGCCCGTCGAAATGTTGCGTCACTCTCTCTACTATCGCTATTACAATGGACACTGCTCTTCTGAACTCTCTCGTCGCATACCTCCTCCATTAAGAAGGGCTCGTGCGACTCGTCTTTCTACACAGTCTCATCCTTTCTCTGTCCAACTCTCTGACCCCAGACTTAACCTCTATGCTCAATCTTACATTTACTCTACTGGTAAAGTCTGGAACACACTTCCTTCATCTATTTTCCCAACTACCTATGACTTAAGCACCTTTAAACGCCGTGTATCAGGTCATGTCGGCCTGTAAATTGACCATGTTTCCGACTTTCCTCCCAACTCTGGTGGAACAATGGTAGGCCTCTGGCCTTTGCCCACCAGAGGAGAAATAAAAAAAAAAAAAAAAAAAAAAAAATATATATATATATATATATTGATCTTGGGATTTAGATCCTTTATATGTTTTGATGGTAAGAAAGTGTCCTAATATTTTTAGTATCGTTACCGAAAAACTCAGTAACAAATTGTTCCACAGCTTAAAACTCTAATGAATTCCTTTATACATTCGATTATTCAGTCATCTGTTCAGTGAAGAGTCCTTGGAATATCGTTGGAGCTCTTTGGGGTTTTTAAGTTATCTTGGAAGCTCCTTAGAGTCCTATGAGAGATTTTAGGAAATGGTAGTCCTTTTTATCCTTTAGTAGACTTTGGAAACAATAAAAAATCCTTAAATTGAGAAGAGATTTTAGAATTCCTTTGAAGTCCTTAAATATTCTTAGAATTTTTATATAATATTATATATATATATATATATATATATATATATATATATATATATATATATATATATATATATATATATATATATATATATATATATATATATATATATATATATATATATATATATATATATTATATTAATGGGAAAACGCGGTTAATAATTTTAATAATGAATAAATTAACCACACAAATATGAACAAGAAAACTGTTTTCCTCTTGGAAAACATACTTTATTTCAATGTTTCTATCTATGACACAAAAACTTTTAACATTTAATTAATAAAAAATTTATTCATTTTTCTTTTTTAATTTACAATGTCTTTTTTTAATATTTAAAATGTCTTTTTTAATTTATAATGTCTTTTTTTATATTTAAAATGTGTTTTTTTTTATATTTAAAAGGTATGATTTAGAAGATCGTGGTTCAAATGTAATAAAAGAATTTTCGATATATATATATATATATATATATATATATATATATATATATATATATATATATATATATATATATATATATATATATATATATATATATATATATATATATATATATATATATATATATATATATATATATATATATATATATATATATAATATAAATATATCCAATTTCAAAGATTTCAATATAATTGCAAAATATGAAATTTATTACAGATATTTATTAAAGAAATAAACATTATTAATAAAAATTTACGATTTTAACAAAATTTCACTTCTGCAGTAGTAAATCTTCTGCTGTAGTTAAAATATTGAAATTTCTTGTTAACGGGAATAAATAACGGTTTTATTGAAGAATGTGATCATTTTCCGTGGCTCAAACGGTAAAGTGATTGACTCACTTGCTTGAGGGCACCGGTTTGATCCCACTTGGGGATCCTAGGTATATCCTACCTAGAAAAGTTCCTCTCCTAGAATATGGCAATACTCGTGAGAAGTGAACTTTTAATTAATTAAATAATTTAATAATTTACCTCCAAATGGGGAATATAACATTTCTATTGGAGATTTCTTATAAAAAAAAATTATAGCTTTATGTTTAGTAATATCTATATGGAAAGGTTTCCTATCGGCTCTTTTATATTGGTAACATCAGTCACCTCACTTGTATTTATGTTTTTTTTTGTTTTTTTTTTGTTTTTTCGAGAACGGACCTCACCTACAAGGGTATATGCGGGAATTTTTGTTTTTAGAAATCATTCAGTTTCACATCGAATTTTAATATCCACTCTCCACATAATAGAAAACTTGATATTCGAAATTCACAGTCACCTCACTAGTATTTATGTTTTTTTTTTTTTTTTTTTTTTTTTTTGCCCTACGAGGGCAAATGCCGTCCTTCCAGCCAGTTTTAGAAAAAAAATTTCATAAACAATTTCTGGAACCCTAATGTTGACAGAAGATGTGATATTACGCTGCATGTCAAAAGAGTTTTAATTAAACTAGTCGAGGGAGCGTCACCAACTTTCATTGCGTGTGATGGCCTGAAGGGTAGTATTTTGTCAGCCTTGAAGGACGGCATTTGCCCTCGTTATTGAGATCAGTTCTGGAAAAAAAAAAAAAAAATTAAACCATCTTAAAAATATGGTAAATAAAGAAGTCATATTTACTGATCATCTTAGTGAAAGTAGATTTCCTAAGATAATACTACTAAATTTATATTCGTCCCTCCATGCATCGAAATCTAGAAAAGTCAGAGAATTAATTTGCTCTGCATCAACAGTGAACTTAATAGTCGGGTTTTTGGAGATAATTTATTACAAATGCTATCGACATGATCTCTCGATTTAAAAAGAAGAAATGAGTCATTTACATACCTAAGGTGAAATACAAGCTTAAATTCAACAGGGCATTAATTTAACCAAATTATTTTCGTAAAAACAGATAAAAATGTTTTAAAATTACGACCTAAAGACGTCCAAGCTCGGCATATATATATATATATATATATATATATATATATATATATATATATATATATATATATATATATATATATATATATATATATATATATATATATATATATATATATATATATATATATATATATATATATATATATATATATATATATATATATATATATATATATATATATATATATATATGAATGCTGTAACAATGAATTTTATCCATATATTATAACGAATCGATTCAAAAACTCTTTTGATGAAGTAATATCTATTCAAATTTACATATTTGTTTTACCTTATTTACATAAGTATTACTTTAATATACGAATATAGTGTTCGCTATATATATATATATATATATATATATATATATATATATATATATATATATATATATATATATATATATATATATATATATATTATATATATATATATATATATATATATATATATATAATATATATATATATATATATATATATATATATATATATATATATTGGTAATATAACTTTTAATATCATGATTTATAGTCATAGTTTACAATAAATACCCAATTAGCCTTTCACACCAAAGGATTCCGAGACCCTGATTTAGATTAAACAGATTTGGACTGGAACCATAGGATATTTTCACTATTATTCATGTAATTATTCTTTATATTGCATTCTTAATTTTATATATATATATATATATATATATATATATATATATATATATATATATATATATATATATATATATATATATATATATATATATATATATATATATATATATATATATATATATATATATATATATATATATATATATATATATATATATATATATATATATATATATATATATATTATATATATATATATGCTCAGTCTTACATGTACTTACTGGTAAAGTCTTGAACACACTCTCTTCTTCTATTTTCCCAACTCCCTATGACTTACACACCTTGAAACGTCGTGTACCATATCACGTCGGCCTTTAATTTGACTAGGTTCCCGTCTTTCCCCCTAACTCTGGTGGAATTTTTGTAGGCCTCTGGCCTTTGACAATAAGCGAAATATATATATATATATATATATATATATATATATATATATATATATATATATATATATATATATATATATATATATATATATATATATATATATATATATATATATATATATATATATATATATATATATATATATATATATATATATATATATATATATATATATATAGGGATGTATTAATTGTAGATACGGTGTTGTCAAATTTATTTAAATGGCTGCTATTATTTAGAGGTGTCTATAGACAACTTCTTTCCATTTGGCACAAAATCTTGTAAGATTTTCTTCTTCAATTGTCCCTTTACCGTTTCCTAAATAATGTATCATTTACTTCATAGAGTTATCTCTATTTGGGTTTGTTCTTTTTAATAGTTGCTTTTAATCTATGTGGAGAGAAATTTATTTCTTCAATCATTCCACACTCAAACGAGTATTTTTCGTACAATTTAAGAACCTCTTGTTCTGATCAGCTTTGCTTAATTTCTTTATCGATCGGACGTGGTCATAATCTTCCTTCCCTGCTATTTTGCAATTATTTTTTTTAAAGTA
>SEYY01013322.1:120000-130000 GCA_009176605.1 Armadillidium nasatum
TTATAAGATAAAGTTCTTTACTGTTTTCGTAGAGTAGATATATATATATATATATATATATATATATATATATATATATATATATATATATATATATATATATATATATATATATATATATATATATATATATATAATATATATATATATATATATATATATATATATATATTATATATATATATATATATATATATATATATATATATATATATATATATATATATATATATATATATATATATATATATATATATATATATATATATATATATATATATATATATATATATATATATATATATATATATATATATATAGGGACCAACCGGGGCTGGAATTTTGCCGGGGCAAACAACAATATGGGGCTCTGGCCGGGGTTGCCTAAAATTTGTGAAGAGGTCAAAAGCACTAAAATTTTTGGTTAAAACAATTAGATATAAATTTAATTGAGGTTTATTTAATTATAAGAAAGGCGTAGAATAGCCAACATTCACTTAAATTAATGATTATATGCATTTTCTCTGGAAAAATGTCAGAAAATTACAGATTTTGTATAATAAAAAGTCCAAAAATTAAAAAAAAAAAAAAATTTGATTCATAATAGTGATTCAACAGCTTTACTTATAAGCACACAAAGTAAAGTTTGAAAAAATGTAAGATATAAAATTATCAATATAATCTACATTTATACATATCATTGTTATATCATTGCTATGTATCAAACTTGAATCAATTAGCTACATTATTTAAAAATTATTTTTTTTTTTATACTTTCAATCAATATGGTTAAAATATCAGCTTCAGCAGTATGGAAGTACTTTACAATGTTTCAGGATAGGCTCGAAATAGCTAAATGTAACATCTGCAGTCAGAAAATTAGAAGAGGACCTCCGGGTGGTACAAGTAAAAATTTTTCAACCAAATCTTTATGGGGGCATAAAATTAAAACACAAAAATGAACATTCACAAGCAGAAAAGGAGTAGTCAAAAGAAACAGAAAAAAAGAGAAAATTTAAAAAAAAACAAGAAGAAATATCTTAATTTTCTTATATTATTTAAAATTTTTTTTTATTATTTGACTGATTGAGCTGAAATTTTCAGGGAATATGCATTTTTTCCTAAAGTTCTGAGTTGATTTTGAGCATTTTTCTGAGTCTACAGTATAACGATTTGAAAGTTATTTGGACACAAAGTTGAAAAAAATAAATAACGGGGTCAAATCACTGGTCCACATGAGCTGAAAATTTAACTGAATAATCTTCGCCTCAATTTCTTGCATTGGTGAGAACAGATTTTTGATATCACATCTAGAATAAAAGATATAAGCACGGAATTTAAAAAAAAAAAAAAATCGTACAAATCCCGAGAAAAAAATCATTTAAAAAACACGCTACCAATTATTTTATTTTATTTTTGGATATTGTTTAGAGGAGGGACAGGGCTGCAATTTTTATTTAGTGCATTATTAAATGCTTTTTGGTTGAAGCGAGATATAGCCTCTCAAACTTTGGAAATACTTGAAATTTGGTCAAAAATGTACCTTTTTTGAGATTCTATATCTCGAAACCAACGACTCGCATTGAATAAAGTATAGAGAAGAATTTGTAGCCCCATTCCTCCTCTATGCACCCTCCTAAAATAAGGAATGTTATAGTTATAGTTTTGTTTTAAATTTTATTGACCGAAAAGGTGGATTTTTTTCTATAGTTGTTTAGTTTTGGGCTTATAACATTTTTTCTATAACTCTGGGAACAAATGTCTGTTACATGTTTTCGTTGCAAATAGAATTATGAATATACATCCAAATTTCAAGTTATTCCGAAAAGTGGTTTGGCCCCGCCATTCATTTGAAAAGGGTCAAATTTTCCCTAAAAAAAAAAACTTTTTAGCAGTTATAAACTCAGAAAAACGCTAGAAATGGATTTTTTTTTTCAACAGGAAGAAAGCTATATACACTGAAAATTTCAAGAGATTCGGCTGAAAATTAAAAAAAAAATTTGGATTGTCCCCTCAAGTATAATTTGCCATTTTAACCCCGGCAGGCAAACCCCGGTTTTCCCTGATTTTTAGCCGGGACCGGGGTCAGTAAAAATGGCCGGGGTTAGCCGGGGCCCCGGTCGGTTCCTATATATATATATATATATATATATATATATATATATATATATATATATATATGTATATATATACAGAGAGAGAGAGACCGTTATAAGATAAAGTTCTTTAGTTTTCAGTTTTTTTTTTTTTTATTTTTCATTTTTTTTAAAGACTTAATTTGTTTTTCTTTTGCATTTGAAATGACGAAAATTAATTTCAAATATTTGGTAACAAAATTTTTTATTCCTTTAACGAGGTTATTTTGCTTATAAATTATATATATATATATATATATATATATATATATATATATATATATATATATATATATATATATATATTATAATATTATATATATATATATATATATATATATATATATATTTATATATTATATATATATATATATATATATATATATATATATATATATATATATATATATATTATTATAAAATAATATTATAAATGCTTCAATTATATATATTTATAAAATATAATATATATATATATATATATATATATATATATATATATATATATATATATATATATATATATATATATATATATATATATATATATATATATATATATATATATATATATATATATATATATATATATATATATATATATATATATATATATATATATATATATATATATATATATATATATATATATATATATATATATATATATATATATATATATATATATATATATATATATATATATATACTTGAGTTCCTGCATATATCAAACGAAAATAAACAATGAAATCGACATACTTGTTAATTTGAAAATCGGAATTATAAAAAAAAAAAATAAAAAAATAAAAAAATAAAAAAAATAAAATTAATAAATTCTTAATATGGAATTTGGAAGTTTAATTGAATCATCCTATTTGAATTCCTCATTTTGTTATTTTAATTCAATTGAAATTTTAAATGAAAGTTATATATATAATTTTGTTAACATATATGATAGTTTTGTCGCTGTGGGGCAAGAACATGTTAAATGCTAACATTATTATAAAGATATCTCTGTTCAAATATTAAAAGATCCTTGTAGATTACTAATAATTATATTAATTTAAATATTTTAAATACTCTAATATATATATATATATATATATATATATATATATATATATATATATATATATATATATATATATATATATATATATATATATATATATATATATATATATATATATATATATATATATATATATATATATATATATATATATATATATATATATATATATATATATATATATATATATATATATATATATATATATATATATATATATATATATATATATATATAACTTTTTATAACGAAAACTTTTAACCATATATTCCATCGGATGTTTTGAGAAAATATTCTAGTTTTGTTTTCGATAGGTTAAATGTCCCCAAATCATTGACAGTACTGCCCGTCCATAACCTTGATTTTTTTTTCAAGGTAATGGAATTTAAAATTGACAAAAAATCAATTCTTGCAGTCAATTCCATATATTGATGCATTTTTTCACTTTTGAAAAGTTTTTCCTTTTTCCTTTTAAAAAATTGACAGTTTTCAATTCAGTCACAATTTTCTGTTCTCTAGTTTTCATAGAGAGTGTGTCATCAATTGAATAATCTCTTCAGAAATATTTTAGGATAAAAATTTTAGAATAACACCTCGATGTTTATGTGATGTAACATCTCTGAAGTCTCATCTGAGCCAATTGAAAACGTTTATATGTTTCAAACCTAAATAAAGTTGATTGATAACATCTATGTCTATGACATTCATTCCTTCTTTCTCCATTTTTAAGGCAACTATCAGCACATTAAATTGCTAAACTATCTATTCTTTATTCTAGTAATCTTGAAAAAAAGAAAAACAAAAAAAACGAAGTTTATAAAAATTTCTTTTTAAATTATTTAATGATTTTCCCCGTTCAGAAAAGTAAATAATAACTTAAAAATTAGCTCCTGTAATATTACTGTTTGGTAATAAATATTCTTTCAATATTAAAACATAGTTTTGCTATTTCTTCTCTTGTTTCAGAATAGTGTTATTACTTTTATTACAGATTTTAATGATTGAAAATCGGAATTATAAAAAAAAAATAAAAAATAAAAAAATAAAAAAATAAAAAAAATAAAAAATGTTATATATTTTTATTTTTTTTTCAAAATGTTTAATATTGAAAGAGTGAAAAACAAATGGTTTTTAGGAGAGAAAGTAAAAGTAGTTCTTCATTTTTATCAATACCATCATAATTAAAAATCCATCCTTGCTATAACAACTTGCAATTTCCACTAAATTCCAGGATAACTTTCTTTCTAGGAATTTTGAATGGGTTATAATAAAAGAACTCACAAAAGAATTAGTACAATCTTTACTTCAGAATATTGACAGAATTGACAGCAAGAAAACACTTTTACAGAATGATGACTGACACTGAAAGACAGTCAAAAACTCAAAAATTTCAAATCAGTTAAAAAATATGAAATGTTGCAGCAACTCTCTTCAATTCTTTTCAAAATATTTTTTTTTTTTTTTTTAAAGTTTATACTTTTATTTAATTATTCAAAAGAGGATATCCAATTAACTGGATACAACTTCATAATAATTCAAATAAAATTTCGAATTTTTTGAGAAACAAAATAATTTTAAAAAAATAAATAAAAGTAAAAGTATGCAATTTACATTTTCATGTTTCTGTTTCAAAATTCTTCGTCCATCATGCAAAATAAATCAAATTATTATATCCCAGTTTATTTTTAATATCTAAGTAAAACGACATGAGGGTCAAAAAGTCCAGTTACAAAGAGGAAAGGAGCGTTCCACGAAAATCTGGATTTAAATTTGACTGCAGAGGGAACTTCAGGAAATTCCACTGGTTTCACTATTTTTCTTTATTTCATGGAACGCTCTGATGTTGACAAATACCAGGTGACATTAATAAACATATTACTTTCTAATTTATTCAGATGAATAATTAAATCCATCAAATAATTATATCACTATAAAAAGTTTAAAAAAATGCAAAATAACGTATGCAGTTGACAAAATATTTAAAAGACTTTGACGGCCACAATCATTAAAATTATTGGAACCAAAGAAAATGTTAAAAATTAACAATAAATTTACTTTATTTAAAACTCATTAAATATCAGAAATTATTAAAATAATAACACTTAATAATTTCTGTTCAAATATATTTATTATTTAGGTATTAATTAATATAGGGCGTTACCAATGCCTTCAAAGAAAATGCCATGGCATAATTCCTCAATGTTTTTGTATATCACGTGACGATTTCAGATTTGCTGTAAAGAAAACTAAAGATATAAGGATAGAAATTTTACCTGAAAGAGCTTAAAGTTTGCTAGATTTGGGATTTAAAAATCTTTATTCGTGGGACACCACCTGAAGTATCACGTGACGAGTTCAGATTTGTTGTAAAGAAAACTAAAGATATAAGGATAGAAATTTTTCTGAAAAGAGCTTAAAGTTTGCTAGATTTGGGATTTAAAAATCTTGATTCGTGGGACACCACCTGAAGTATCACGTGACGATTTCTGATTTGTTGTAAAGAAAACTAAAGATATAAGGATATAAATTTTTCTGAAAAGAGCTTAAAGTTTGCTAGATTTCGGATTTAAAAATCTTGATTCGTGGGACACCACCTGAAGTATCACGTGAAGATTTCAGATTTGCTGTAAAGAAAACGAAAGTTATAATGATGTAAATTTCTATGAAAAGAGCTTAAAGTTTTTCTAGATTTCGGATTTAAAAATCTTGATTCGTGGGACACCACCTGAAGTACATTCAAGATCTTCACAGAATCTTTACCACGAAACTCACTCATAATTTGCTGTCTTATTATAAATTAATTTATGGCAACTCTTCTAATAGAGACGCCCTGTGAGCTTTTTATTTTTGTACTAAAAATGAAATAAAATTTTTTTTTTTTTAATTTTAAATATTGAAGTAAAGGGTAAAAATTAAATTGTGATATTTTAATATAAAGAAATAGGTTGGTGGGCCATTAAAAATGCCTGTGGGTCAACTCTTGACCCACAGGTCAGTGGTTCACCATCCCTTGCTTAAGGAATGATCGTAAATTATATATATATATATATATATATATATATATATATATATATATATATATATATATATATATATATATATATATATATATATATATATATATATATATATATATATATATATATATATATATATATATATATATATATATATATATATATATATATATATATATATATATATATATATATATATATATATATATATATATATATATATATATATATATATATATATATATATATATATATATATATATATATATATATATATATATATTATATATATATATATATATATATATATATATATATATATATATATATATATATATATATATATATATATATATATACACAGTGTAAACATAAATAATTATTGATATCGAAACTAAACTTCTCAACTTGATCGAAACAGATGCTATTAATGGCCGATATCAGTGAGAAAATTGCTTTTATCAGGAACTAATACCAAAATTGCCGATATCAAATATAGGTATCAGATAGTTTTATTATATTAAAGAGTATTGAAATTTTTTAACGGTAGCGATGCTAATACAGAATAGCAGTACAACTACAACTTACCAATACAGAGTACCTATACCGACACTCGACTCCATCCTTGTTATATATATATATATATATATATATATATATATATATATATATATATATATATATATATATATATATATATATATATATATATATATATATATATTATATATATATACATATACTCATCCCATAGTTTCTTTTATTTAAAATCGGCAACAAAACAATTTACAAGATTCACTCTGAGCTACTTCCAGCCAGTTTGACACTCATTGCACAGTTCAACCTAGCATAGTATAAACACAAAAACTGCGCAATTCAACCCTCAGAACCATAACCAACTTCTCCAAAACCACTTTGACTCCACGCAGACACCTAAAGAGACAAAAATCTTTATATTAAACACTATCCGAACATACAAGGCACATAATTTTACTCCAGTACGCGAAACCTTTCATACCTCGATTTGAACAGTTTTAGAAACAACTCGAAATGTTGTCCAAAATCCTTATACTTAACCTTCAGTAATACAAGCACCTATACATTATTATCATATTTAATTACCTTGACAATGGTCTATCTAGGTATCTCATCAAATTGCACCAGCATGACCTAATACCTAAAACAATCTCTCGCGTAAAACGAAAATTACACTTCCTAGGTTAAGATTGTGCTCTCATATAAACTTAAATAGATACAATACATACAACTGATGCAAACAATAGATTTAGCATAAACAATACCATCGTGCGCATACTTAAGATGCTATCTTGAATGCGACATTTCAGTACACCTACTTCTATTGTGTCGAGCTCTTTCTTTATACATTTCTAAATTTCCTCTTTCAATCCATCACTGCAGCCTGTCAATGTTATGGGTTTCTCGAATACAAATTGACAACCAAACAAATATATATATATATATATATATATATATATATATATATATATATATATTATATATATATATATATATATATATATATATATATACTGTGGGCCATAAAAAACCATACATAGAATTTGTAAGGTAATTTTACATTTTATTTTTCAGATAACTTTAAAAGATGCGTTTAATAAAAGAGCAGCGAATTGAAATCATTCTGATGATCAGGTGAGGAAGCAGCTGCAAAGTTTCAACGGAATATAACGGAAAAATGGATCAAACTTCACGCACAGCACTGTGGCAAAGCTTATTAAAAAGTTTCAAAAGACTGGAAGTTGTTGCAGATGGACAGAGAAGTGACCGAAGACATGCAGTCACTGATGAAGGCACAGCAGGTACGATGTCCCCTGAACTTACACAGATCCCCCAAAAATTACACAACTGTTGTCTAGCGAAAATGATTTCAGCAGATCTAGTATCAAGCAAAGTTTGAAAGCAAGCTTTAAGGCATCTTTACAAATTTCAAACGGCGCAGCATCTTTGTGAAAACGAGACGGATAATCTGTTGGAATCTGTGAATGAGTAAATGCGGAAAAAGAACAAGAATGCAGACATTCATCTAAGATCTTGTTTACCGATGAGAAAAATTTTCACTTCAATGGAGAGGTTAATGGGCAAAACGTACGATATTGAAATAATGCTAACCCTCATTGGATAAGTCCGACAAAGATACATGGAACTGGTAATTAAAGATGTGGACTGGGATTTTGAGTGAGAATTATTGAGCCGCTTACATCTACAGGTAACCTTAATGGAGGAAAGTGTCTTCACAAGTTACCAAAAATGATTTTAACATCTTTGTTAAACAAGGGCGCGACTTCCCAGTTTACTTTCAGCAAGATGTGGTTCCATCTCATTATGGAATTTGCGTGTGTCAGCGTCTGGAGCAGCAGTTTTCTGATCTTAGATTGGTCAGCGAAGTCCTGTGGAATGGCCTTCCACATTTCCAGGTCACACCTTCTTGATATTTTTTCCTTTGTGGGCACGTGAAGTCTCTTGTGTATGACGAAAAGACACGAGACATAAATCAACTTAAGGAAAGCATTGAAAACTCCTCAATATATATATATATATATATATATATATATATATATATATATATATATATATATATATATATATATATATATATATATATATATATATATATATATATATATATATATATATATATATATATATATATATATATATATATATATATATATATATATATATATATATATATATATATATATATATATATATATATATATATATATATATATATATATATATATATATATATATATATATATATATATATATTATATATATATATATATATATATATATATATATATATATATATATATATATATATTATATATATATATATATATATATATATATATATATATATATATATATATATATATATATATATATATATATATATATATATATATATATATATATATATATATATATATATATATATATATATATATATATATATATATATATATATATATATATATATATATATATATATATATATATATATATATATATATATATATATATATATATATATATATATATATATATATATATATATATATATATATATATATATATATATATATATATATATATATATATATATATATATATATATATATATATATATATATATATATATATATATATATATATATATATATATATATATATATATATATATATATATATATATATATATATATATATATATATATATATATATATATATATATATATATATATATATATATATATATATATATATATATATATATATATATATATATATATATATATATATATATATATATATATATATATATATATATATATATATATATATATATATATATATATATATATATATATATATATATATGTATATATATATATATATATATATATATATATATATATATATATATATATATATATATATATATATATATATATATATATATATATATATATATATATATATATATATATATATATATATATATATATATATATATATCGTGTATCTTTTCAAGTATTATTCATAGATACAAAGATTCACGATGCCCACAATTTGTATCTAGTCTTTTGAGGTTTAAAAAAAGCCACAAAAGAAATTTTGGTGTAATTTCAAAATTCATATTTTTTCATACTTGATGAGAGCTTGAAGGAGATTTATTTTGTACTTTTTTTTTTTTTTTTTTTTATTCTCAAACCATAAATAATTTGAA
>SEYY01013322.1:135000-137500 GCA_009176605.1 Armadillidium nasatum
ATATATATATATATATATATATATATATATATATATATATATATATATATATATATATATATATATATATATATATATATATATATATATATATATATATATATATATATATATATATATATATATATATATATATATATATATATATATATATATATATATATATATATATATATATAATAAGTACTGTAATTATACTGAACTTTTTAATTTATAATATGTACTATTAATTTTAAACGCATTAATATTATTAAATTTATTAATACCTAATATTCATAATGAATATAATTATAATACATAATGTGCATATTAACAAATATTTGGCTTTTGTTATTTGTTGTTTTATTACTTTATTAAATGGAAGCTTCGTTAAGGGAAATTATATATATATATATATATATATATATATATATATATATATATATATATATATATATATATATATATATATATATATATATATATATATATATATATATATATATATATATATATATATATATATATATATTATATATATATATATATATATATATATATATATATATATATAATATATATATATATATATATATATATATATATATATATATATATATATATATATATATATATATATATATATATATATATATATATATATATGTGGGGGAGGCGAGCTGAAAAATTGAGAAAAATGGTTGTATTTTTATTGCAACCAGGGGTAGCGGTTATTTTGTGGTTGCATATTTTTTAAGAACCTCGGTTGTGTTTCTTTTGCGGTTGTTAAAAAGGCTATAACCACGGTCGCGGTTGTGATTTCGAAGCTTCGCTCCATCACATATATATATATATATATATATATATATATATATATATATATATATATATATATATATATATATATATATATATATATATATATATATATATATATATATATATATATATATATATATATATATATATATATATATATATAATATATATATATATATATATATATATATATATATATATATATATATATATATATATATATATATATATATATATATATATATATATAATATATATATATATATATATATATATATATATATATATATATATATATATATATATATATATATATATATATATATATATATATATATATATATATATATATATATATATATGGCAGCCTTTTAAGAGAAGTTCGAAATTTTTGAAGCCTTGAGGGGTCCCTCTAAATTTCGTATTGGTAACTATGAGAAGCTAACTCACACGCGACTCATGCAACTCAATATGAGTCATGCATAGTTGACTCTCTCTCTCTCTCTCTCTCTCTCTCTCTCTATATATATATATATATATATATATATATATATATATATATATATATATATATATATATATATATATATATATATTATATATATATATTATATTAATAATATATAATATATATATATATATATATATATATATATATATATATATATATATATATATATATATATTATATATATATATATATATATATATATATATATATATATATATATATATATATATATATATATATATATATATATATATATATATATTATATATATATATATATATATATATATATATATATATATATTATGCAGAGTACCATACAATAGAAAAAAGGTAAATTTGTTTCTATTATTTCAGAAGCGAAAACCGCAAAACCATAAAACCGCATTTCCAAAAGGGCGGTTGCAAATGCGGTTGTGGTTTTAGAAATTATCATAACTGCGATTGCTGTTGAAGCTCGGTAATGTGGTTGCGATTGAGAAGCTTCGCTCCATCACTAATATATATTTATATATGAAATTATTTTTATTTATGAATTTATCTTAATTTTTTTATATTGAATATGTCTGTTGATTTATTCTGTAGTCTCTCTCTCTCTCTCTCTCTCTCTCTCTCTCTCTCTCTCTCTCTCTCTCTCTCTCTCTCTCTCTCTCTCTCTCTCTCTCTCTCTCTCTCTCTCTCTCCAATTCTCAACCGAATGTTTAATTTCAGACTTTCTTAGCTGCATATTTTTGACTTCCAATGTAAATACAAATGTTCAGAAATATTGATATGAACGTGAATGTTAGATCGGATGCAGAACACAGATGTCAATTTCGTACGAGTTATCTGCATCTATTCTTCTGAATATATGGATGTTCCGTTTAATATATATATATATATATATATATATATATATATATATATATATATATATATATATATATATATATATATATATATATATATATATATATATATATATATATATATATATATATATGACATAAATCACTAATCTGTCCTTCCCCTCCAATAAAGATGACCCACCAATATAACGTAAAAATAGGTTCAGTCATAGTATTGATATATTGTTGTCTCAAGAGTTAAAAAAAACATTCCACGTTTCCCAAATTTGAAATTGAATGAACGAAATATTCTGATTTAATAGTAAATCTTGAACTATATTCAGTGGAAATTCACTCAATCAATA
>SEYY01013323.1:10000-11682 GCA_009176605.1 Armadillidium nasatum
ATATATATATATATATATATATATTATATATATAAATATATATATATATATATATATATATATATATATATATATATATATATATATATATATATATATATATATATATATATATATATATATATATATATATATATATATATATAATAGTTTTCGATATCCATTTTGGCAACTCTCAACAGGTTTTTTAAATTTTTTTCGTTTTTGGTTACTCTAAAAAATATTTTTTATTTAAATTAATAATAATATATGTTTTTACACATTATAAAATATAGAAACTACAAAATAAGGTTTGCTTGCTTAAGAATTAAAGATACTCTGATATCTACAGCATTCATTGAAAGGTACGAAAAAAAGAGAAAGGTCCACAGGTTTAAACTGCACAATTCAATTGCTTGAAAAATGCTTTCAAAGCAAACACATCTGCCTTTTCATTTCATAGACATGGTTTTAAATGTGCTTGCATACCAAACATTCCAACGCGCTTGCAGTACTTTTTCATTTAAAAACTTTTGTTTTTGTTTATTTTTTTATTAGTAACTAAGTAACAATTATCATTAACTTTTATTTTAAAATTATTTTCTTTAAAGATTTTTAGATTTAATATTTATATATATATATATATATATATATATATATATATATATATATATATATATATATATATATATATATATATATATATATATATTATATATATATATATATATATATATATATATATATATATATATATATATATATATATATATATATATATATATATATATATATATATATATATATATATAATATATATATATATATATATATATATATATATATATATATATATATATATATATATATATATATATATATATTATATATATATATATATATATAATAACTGACTACGTGTTGTTAGTTATTTTTAAATTTTTTAGTTCAACACTGAATAGGTTTATAAACTAGTACTCCCAGATAAAAAATTTGAGGTCCATAAGTTATTTATGGTAATTGACATAAATGTTAGAAGAATACATTGGAAATCTACTTGCCTGAAAAAAAGCAAAAAAATCACAGAAACTCCTTGAAAAAGGGTAAAAAAAAAAAATCCTTTGAAAAGGTTAAAAAAAGCGAGATATTCACAGGTCTAAACTGTTGCAACGGAACTCTTGTCAAAAAAAATGCTTTCACTGCAAGCACATCTGCATTTTTATTTAAAAGACAAGGATTTAAATGTGCTTGAATACCAAGCATTCCAATGTGCTTATTTTTTTAGAAAACTTTTTAATTTTTAATGCCCATTATCCCACAGAGCCCAACCAATTAGTTTCATTTTCCATTTGAAATCTCTGCTACACGATTTTTTTTAATATTTTAAATTTTAATATTTATTAATCTTTCTTTTTCTTAGATTTAAAATAATTTTAATAATTATGATAATAATGATTTTATTATTATAATTATTTAATAATAATAATTATATTGACAACGATAATAATAACAATAATAATGAAAAACAATAAAAGAAATTTATAATAATAATAATAATAACAATAATAATAATAATAATAATAAAATAATAATAATAATGATAATAATATTAATTATAATAAAAAAAATTCAAAAACTTTTATTCAGGTTAGATGAAAAAAATTTGCAAATTTTTAAACATTTTTCTTCATTTTTAACTGAAA
>SEYY01013324.1:0-2500 GCA_009176605.1 Armadillidium nasatum
TAATTCTTCCCGTTATTATATTTTGTTAACGTCAAGACAAAATGCATATCTAAGAGATTTCTTAACCATTCTTCCCCACTGAATGTTAATGGGCAATTTGCAGATTTTCTATTATGGATTTAGCAATTTTTATTGTGAGGTTTAATTTATTTATTTTTATCGCCTTTTTATATAATTAAATATTATTAAAATTGTTTTGTATTTTTCGTTGTATTGTGCAATTCTTTATTTAGATGAGGGTTAATGGTTATTTTTATTATGCTGTCGAATATTTATGATACGCAATTTTAGTGTTATTATTATTCAAAAGGGTAAGAGTAAGCTGCTATAGTCATTTCAAAGGTATTAATGTATAAATAGATTTTTTTTTGGTTCCTACTTGATTCTCAAAAACCGTCCTTGTCTGAAAGATCTAACTTAATAATGTACTTTGTAATTTTGAAGCCTCTTTTGTAAGTGATTTTGGATTTTTTTTTTTTTTTTTTTTTTTTTTTTTTTTTTTTTACATAATCAGTAAATTTAACTAGAAAGTCTCAATCTAGAATGATTGCTACTTGGCGAAGATCTAAAGTAAGCTTAAGCAAAATGTTTCTAGTACTACATTTTGTGATGGGTAATTATCACCAAAGGAATGTCAATTCTGTTTGATACCATGAATGGTAAAACTACTTCATCGGATTCAGAGAGGAAATCAAAAATAAATATTTAGACAGAAATTACTAATTAATATTCAAATTTTGTCTGTCAAGAAGTCAAGAAATAATTGTCAAATTGTTTCAATATAAATTCAAATTTTCTCTCATTTGACCATTAAAAATGGTTTGATTCCAATTTTTAAATTTTTTTTATTTTTTATATTTTATTTTATTTATTTTTTTTTTGATTGATAATAAAAGATATAAAAATATTAAGAAAAAGTGGTTACAAAAGTAAAATATAATATTTATTTTATTGTAATTTTATTTCATAATCCTAACCATATTGCATAAAACTTTTTTTTATATACATTTATAAATTCTTCCTTTCAAATATTTGTATATTTCTTTTAAATTTTTTTTTTTATTAAAAAAATTATATTTTAAATAATTAGAAATAATTAATTACTTCTCTTTTATCTTTTTCTTCGAGGTTTTAAATTTTCTATTTTATTTACAATTTTATATCTTATTTTATTTTGTTAATTATTTTTTATTTTTTTTATTTATTTTTATTTATATTTATTTATTTTTATTTATTTTTATTTTATATCTGAAAGTTAGTCACGTTGAGAATTCGAAATCAAATTGTTGAGTAAATTCTTCAACGAAAAATAAATTATATTTTATAATATATATATATATATATATATATATATATATATATATATATATATATATATATATATATATATATATATATATATATATATATATATATATATATATATATATATATATATATATATATATATATATATATATATATATATATATATATATATATATATATATATATATATATATATATATATATATATATATATATATATATATATATATATATATATATATATATATATATATATATATATATATATATATATATATATATATATATATTAGGGATGGAGTGAAGTATCGGTATCGGTATCGGCAAGTATCGGCATATTTTCCGATACCGGTATCGGTATCTGTATCGGTATCGGCCTTTTCAGTATCGGTATCGGTATCGGCAAAAAATTTGTATAAGAGTAAAGTATCGGTATCGGTAGTGGTATCGGTAGTAGTATCGGCAAGTATCGGCATATTTTCAGGTATCGGGTATCGGGTATCGGCTTCGGGGAATTTTTAGGTATCGGTATCGGTAAAAATTTTGGTATCGCTCCATCCCTAATATATATATATATATATATATATATATATATATATATATATATATATATATATATATATATATATATATATATATATATATATATATATATATATATATATATATATATATATATATATATATATATATATATATATATAATATATATATATATATATATATATAGAGAGAGAGAGAGAGAGAGAGAGAGAGAGAGAGAGAGAGAGAGAGAGAGAGAGAGAGAGAGAGAGAGATACAGGAAGGAAAAGTGAGAAAAAGAGAAAAATAATTAGAGAAAGAAAGTGATTTAAATAAAAAATTCTTTCATTATTATCTCTCTCTCCTCTTCTCAATCTAATTTTCTCTCGATCTTCGTTTCATTCAATACAAAAACACAGACAGACACACACAAACCCACAAACCACACACACACAAACACAATTAGAGATAATTAAAAATTCGACACCTTTTCTTTACTGAGTTTAAAAAGGATGTGTCAGCAGTCTGAAGAGGTTCTAATTAGAACGGTTGCATTATTTGAAAAGATTATGCATTTATCTTTATGTTAAAAAAATAAAATGTTAAAAAGGAAAAAGAACTTATATATTAATAAGGTTCTCTTTAATTATTGTTATTATCTGGCCTCATT
>SEYY01013324.1:12500-20000 GCA_009176605.1 Armadillidium nasatum
GTTTTATTTTAATTATTTTATTTAATTTATTATAAATAAAATTAACAATTACTTCTTAATGAAAACGAGTAATCTAGAAATGACAAAAACCACGTCATCCATTAGAATTTTATCAAACTATTAATAAAGCTTTCTACCAGACCTCCAACATACTTTAAAATCGATTAATCGATTAATTTAGTTCTTAAATCGATTAATTTGACTCTTTTACTCTGAAGAAAACCCACCGATGCGGAACTAAATTTATCACTGAAATCGAACCCCCAGCTGTTTAATTGTTGTATCCAGTTCACTTAAGTCTTTCGATAAGGTTCTTTATTTTTTTATTTTTTTTTTTCCTTTTTTTTTTATTTTTTTTTTAATTTTTTTTTTTCTTCTTTTGTTTTTAAAAATAATATAAATTTTCTTAGCCATTGTTTTAATTTTTTGATGTCTGAATGCTTGTTATTCGATTTGTTTAAACATGTTCAGTTGTTGTAATTACGAACTGATAATGAAATCGCTCGATCTGTCTTCTGCAATTTTTAGATTTAATACATATTTAGAGTCAAACAAAAGTGTGTATATATATTCGTATATATTTACACAGCTCATTTAATTTTAGAATTTTATCCATTCATATGTGTGCGTATATATATATATATATATATATATATATATATATATATATATATATATATATATATATATATATATATATATATATATATATATATATATATATATATATATATATATATATATATATATATAACAATTAAAAGGCACTTAATTTAACAAAGTACTACCAAGGATTGTCACTTATGCTACTTTTGAAATTAAAGTATATTGTAATTCATCCTCGAAGTTTACTTTTCTACAAAATAAATCAAATAAATAAATAAATAAAAAAATAAATAAATAGAAAAAAAAAAAAAAAAAAAAAAAAAAAAAAGAATTTATTAAAAAAAAAAAAAATATAAAATTTTTTTTAACAAAATTTTAAAAAATTTTTTAAATTTAAAAAATATCTTCTCTATATATATATATATATATATATATATATATATATATATATATATATATATATATATATATATATATATATATATATATATATATATATATATATATATATATATATACATATATATATATATATATATATATATATATATATATATATATATATATATATATATATATATATATATATATATATATATATATATATATATATATATATATATATATATATATATATATATATATATATATATATATATAAAACGTGAATCAACTTATCTACTATTTATACAATGCGTCAAAAGAACTGATTTTATCTCTTTTAAAAAAGATTACCACAAATACCAAACACCGCTACCCATTTCCAAACCACTATAATTGTATCTACAATATATATACACACACATCGACTGAAAATGATCATGTAAAACCAAAATCTATATACAATTGAACATACACACATGGAGAACAAACTTTAGAAATATGAGAATAATTTTAAGATTGCCTCCATTCTTGATTTAATAGAAGATAAAACCCTTCTGCCATGAATACCATTCTTTTTGATGTCTCTATGAATTGATCTCATCTGTTCAACCTTAATATCTATATCCGAAGGAAGGCATTGAGTAATACTTTAGGTATTTTCTGTATCAATGTATGTGTCAGGATAACTTTGGGAAATATACGGTTAAAAACACACGTATTCACATAGTAATTGGTTTGAATATATATATGTAAATATATATATATATATATATATATATATATATATATATATATATATATATATATATATATATATATATATATATATATATATATATATATATATATATATATATATATATATATATATATATATATATATATATATATATATATTTATATATATATATATATATATATATATATATATATATATATATATATATATATATATATATATATATATATATATATATATATATATATATATATGTAGATATACATACATATATAATAAATATATGGGGGAGAGAAGTAGGGCTCCCTATTCGATGAGATTACCCCCCCATTTGGAATATGGAATATTAAGGGTATTTTCCATCTCATTCTGGTGTCCAATGGTACACACCATTTCGAGATCACCTCCACCTTCTTCTACAAGGAGTAGGCTCTCCTTTCACACACAATCAACACTATTACAGACAACACGTCCTTTATTTTAAAAAAAAAAATATAACAAATATGGCGTCATTAACAACTGCCTCGGAGAATCACAGAGGCACGGATTCCAAAGATAGCCTTTCATCCACCCTTTCCCCTATCACCACTTGGAAAATCTATCCTTCGTAACATCAAAAACTTTTTTCCGTAGAAAATACAATAATCTTTCTGGTTCCTCTTCTTCACGATCTTTCAGGCATTTTTGAAAAAAATGTCAACTCTAACTTTGCTTCTTCCTCTTTCTCTCATTTAGTATCTTATGACGACACGACTGCTGTTTTGCCTTCTTCTAAAACTGAATTCTTCGCTGAAACTTTTGCCTCTAATTTAACCTTAGACGATTCCGAAGCTATTCATCCTCCTTCAACTCCCTCCAACTCATTTATGCCTAATATTATAATTTCTTCTAAAGACATCATTTCTGCTCTCTCTGAGCTTAATACTAAGAAGGCGTACGGTCCTGATTGTATTCCTCTTCTGGTTCTCAAAACATGAGCTTCCGAGATTGCACCCTGCGTTAGTAAACTATTTCGTCTCTGTCTTTCTACTTCAGTCTTCCCTTCTTTCTGAAAACGTGCGCTCATTCAAACTACTATAAGAAGCGGAATCCCTCTCAACCCTCTAACTACCGTCCCATTTCTTTTACCTCCGTTCTCTCCAAATTTACGAATCTATCCTTAACAGGAAGATTTGGAAACATTTCAATTCTTCTAATCTTTTCTCTGATTGCCAGTATAGCTTTCGTAAGAAGCGTTCTACTGATTATCTTCTATACTTTCTCTCTGACTCTTGGTCCTCCGCTCTTCGGCATCTCGGGGAATCTTTTGCTGTAGCGCAGGACATATCGAGAGCTTTCGATAGAATCTGGCACAAAGCTTTGATTCTAAATTTCCCTCTTTCGGTATCTATTCTTCTCTCTATAATCTTCTCCCTAATTTCCTTTCCGTTCGTTCTATAGAAGATGTTGTAGACGGTCACCGTTCTTCCTTTAAATCTATTAATAGTTGTGTTCCTCAGGGTTCTGCCCCATCCCCAACACTTTTTCTACTTTTCATTAATGACCATCTCTCTATTACTTCATTTTGTATCCGCTTCTATGCCGATGAAACCACCTTTCATTACATCTTGCAGTTTCAAAGACATCTTCCCAACAGGAGTTAAAAGACTCGAGGAGGGCAACCTTGGAGCAACTAACCTATGATCTTTCACGTATTTGAAACTGGGACAGAGAAAACATGGTAGTTTTCAATGCCTCAAAAACTCGGTTCCTCTATCTCTCCACTCGACATAATCTTCCACACAACTTTGATATCTTCTTCAAAAACACACAACTTAAACCTTCATCTATTCTTAATATTCTTGGTGTTTCTTTTTCTCGTAATCTTTCTTGGAAAGATCACATATCTTCTCTTTCTAAACAAGCTTCTAAAAGGTATGTGTTCTGAGGCTTTTTTGTAATTTCTTCACGCCACACTAGTTACTTGCTCTGTATAGGGGTGTTGTTCACCCCTGCATGGAGAATACTTCACACACCTGGGGTGGTTCTACTCATAAAGATCTCCTTGAGAAGGTGGAGTGGGCTTTTCGTCTCATCAACTCTCCCACTCTCATTAACTGTCTCCAATCTCTTTCTGTCCGTCGAATTATTTCGTCACTCTCTCTTTACTATGGCTATTACAATGAACACTGCTCTTCTGTAATCTCACGTCGCATACCTCCTCCATTGAGAAGAACTCGTGCGTCACGCCTCTCTACACATTCCCATCCTTTCTGTCTAGCAATTCGACCTTTCGATCTTACATATACTCTACTGGTAAAGTTTGTAACACACTCCTTTTTTATCTGTTTTCCCAACTTCCTTTGGCTTGGACACTTACAAACGCCGTGTATCTGGACATGTCGGCCTCCAGCGACCAGGATAGAATTTTTTCCAACTCTGGTGGAAATTTTTGGGCCTCCGACCTTTGTCCAAATTGTAAGGAGTAAGCGACACACTTGAAACGTTTCCTGTTACACAGACTATACTGAAAGGATGGAGTAAAGGGTAATTAATCTCATCTTTTCTCCCACTGTCAAAGGACTGTTTATCTAAAGAGTTCTTTATGTTGAACTCTACAGCAAAAGATTCAGTTAGACATGAGTTGGATGGTGGTGAAAAAAAGAGGAATACCACCTATTCATCAGAGGCAGAATTAGTTACAAAATCATTAGAAAAAAGTTTTAGCAAGTAAGGCCACTTCGAAGAAACAAGATGATTGAAAGAAGAAGTTATATTTGAGCTGATATTATTTGCAAAATGATAGAAAGAATGAAAAGAAGAACCAGAAAGGTAATTGCATTTAATATGAAAACAGATTTTAATATTTCGAAAATAGATTTACACATTATGCTTTAACGAAATTTAAGAAGCATGAACTGCTTTGGAATTTGAACTAATATATATATATATATATATATATATATATATATATATATATATATATATATATATATATATATATATATATATATATATATATATATATATATATATATATATATATATATATATATATATATATATATTATTATTATATTTTTTATTTTTTCACCTTGATTTAAGTAGAAAGAGAACTTGATTTACTGTCTTGGTAATTTTTTATTTTTTTATTTTTTCTTCTTCTTCTTCTTCTTCTTTTATTTTTTTTTAGTTAAATTTTTTTATTTAAATTATTTAATTAATAAAAATTAAAAAATATATATTATATATATATATATATATATATATATATATATATATATATATATATATATATATATATATATATATATATATATATATATATATATATATATATATATATATATATATATATATATATATATATATTAATAAAAAGTTCACATCTCACGGGCATTGCCCTATTCGAGGAGAGGAACTTTTCTAGGTAGTATATACCTAGGATCCCGAAGTGGGATCGAACCGGCGCCCTCAAGCACGTGAGTCAATCACCCTACCGTTTGAGCCACGGTAGACATATATATATATATATATATATATATATATATATATATATATATATATATATATATATATATATATATATATATATATATATATATATATATATATATATATATATATATATATATATATATATATATATATATATAGTGGTACCTCAGACTACGACCACCTCCGTCTTACGTTGTCTTCGGTTTACGACGTCTTTCTCAATCAAATATTTGTCTCGGGCTGAGAAAGCCTTCTCGAGATAATTCGATACGGATTTCGTGTGATTAAACTTGTATGATATTGCCACATCCCTTCTGCAAGGCGAGCTCAAAAATAAAGGATCAGGATGGTTATTCTGAGTGACTAGGTCAATTTGCATGCTTATCTCCCAGTGTAAGCATCTCTTACATTGAACGCTATATAAATATTATTTCGATATTTTTTGTTTTTTAAGTGCTTTGTGAAATATTAGACATCATGGGGGATAAGAAAATAAATCCTGAAAGCCCAGAGAAAAGGGTTGTATAAAAAAAGCGACTATAGAGTTCAAGAAAGAAGCGATTGCAAAAACTGAAGATGGTGTTCGCGTGGTTGATCTGGTGTGAACGAATTTGAAGTCGCATTGAACTATCAGCACCATCCTAAAGCAAAAGGATGAAATTAAAGCAGCTGACGTTGCCAGGTTGAATGATGTGCCGAACTCAATGGGCATGAGGATAAATAGAGATAAAACAGAAGTAATGGTTATAGCAAGAGAGAGAAAAGAGATAGTTGTGAACATACAGGGGATCAGACTTAAGCATGCTGGTGAATAAGGTTTAAATACTTGGATGTGGTGTTCGACGAAAATGAAAGACTGGAGGTTAAGTTGTGAGAGAGAAAGAGAATATAGAAATTCTCAAAAAATGTGAGAATGCTGTATCCGCTACTAAAGGAGAGAGGAATACCAGCAAAAGTGAAAGTGTTAAAATATAAAACAATATGGAGATCAATATTGTTGTACGGTTAGGAGTTTAGGACAATGAATGCAGTGCATTAGAACAAAATAGAAGCAGCTGAAATGAGAGTACTTAGAGTTATCAGAAGAGTATCGCTGAAAGATAGGATGATTGGAGTGAGATGTCAAAGGAAGAACTTGGGGTAAAGTCAATTTTGATGTGCTTGGAAAGAAACCAATTAAGATGGATTGGAAGAGAATGGAGAAGGAAAAATAACTAGGAAGGAAAATCAAAACACTGAACCTCTTAGAAGCTTGTTTTGAGAAGTAATGTGATCTTTCCCAGAAAGTAACACCGAGAATATTAAGGAGAGAGGAAGGTTTTAGTTTTGTGTTTTCTAAGAAAATGTCGTAGTTCTGTGGAAGGTTGTGTCGAATAGAGAGGTGGAGGAACTGAGATTTTGAGGTATTGAAAGCGACCATGTTTTCTCTGCCTGAATTTAAAAGATTAGAGGTTAATTGCTCCAAGGCTAACCTCTTTGCGTCGATTAACTGCTGTTGGGAGGGGCGGGGCGTCTCTCAAATTGAAAGGAGTAATGAAGTGTGGAATCATCGGCATAGAAGTGGATAGGTGATGAAGAAATACAGACAAGATCATTAATGAAAAGTAGAAAGAGTGTTGGTGATAGGAAAAAACCTTGAGGAACACCACTATTGATAGACTTAAAGGTTGAATGGTGGCCGTCTACAACAGCTGCTATAAAACGAAACGATCTGAGAGAAAGATAGATACCAAAAGAGGGAAGTTTTCTAAATCAAAGCTTTGTGGTAGATTCTATCGAAAGTTTTCGATATATCCAGCAGATTCAGATTCACCGAAAAGCCGAAGAGCGGAGGGCCCAGAGTCAGAGAGAAGGGGAAAAAATTAAAGGTAGAGAGCTTTTTACAAAAGTCAAACTGGCGATCAGAGATAAAATTAAAAAAATTGAGATGCTTCCAAATTTCCTGTTAATAATAGATTTGAAAACCTTAGGAAGAACGGAAGTCAAAGAAATTTGATGATAGTTAGAGGGCTGATAGGGGTCCTTCAGGCTGAATGAGTGCACGTTTTGAAGTAGAAAGAAAGAAACGAAATATTCGTAGATACCAAAGCAGGGTGCAAGCTCGGAAAAAAGTTTTGAGAACCACAGGAGGCCATCAAGACCATACGAATTCTTAATGTTTTAAGCTAAGAGAGGTCAGAAGTGACATTTTTAGAAGAAATTACGATTTTAGGCATAAAATCTCCCAGGCAGGCTCTTCACCCTATCAGGAGAATCAGCATCCTATTTAATCTGCCACTTCTGAACTCTCACGT
>SEYY01013324.1:25000-27500 GCA_009176605.1 Armadillidium nasatum
AAAAATTTAAATTATTTTTAATAAATTATTCAAATTACTTTAAGAAATACATTAATTAATTTAAAAAATAATATGAATTACTTTCAGAAAATCTATAAATTACTTCCAAATATTAGATTAGATAAACTATTTTCTGAAATTAAATAAATTATTTTCAAAAAGTAGATAAACTATTTTCTGAAATTGGATAAACTATTTTTAAAAAGTAGATAAACTATTTTCTAAAATTAGATAAACTATTTTTAAAAAGTAGATAAACTATTTTCTGAAATTAGATATATTGCTTTTATATCCGGAATCTATTTTATAGTTTTATTGTAATCATCTTATAAAGTCATATAAAATTTACCTTCCTGTATTTGAATTATTTCTGATAATTTTTTGGATTTATTTTCTTATTCTATTTCAGAAATTCAAAAATTAAGAAATTCAGAAATTCAAAAATTCAAAAATTCAGAAATAAGCAACAAGAAAACATTCAGAATTTTATGACTAGAAAAAAAATTTGCTATAATAAATTCTAAAATGTAAATAAGCAAATAGTCTATGAAAATTAATTAAACAATATTACAGCCTCTTGGCATGTTCACTTCAAAAAAAAAAAAAAAAATCTTGAAAACTCTTGAAAAATCTTCAAAATGAAATATTTGTCTTTAATTAACTTTTGAACGAAATGAAGGATCGTAGAAAGAGAAAATGGATAGACAAGATAATAAAAGAAATCTATTAGCAATCCTTTTATTAAATTCTCTTTCACGAATCCTTTGATGTTAAGTAAAACCTTTCCATTAATTCTTTTTTCATTCCCTAAAACCAAAAAAAGTAGTTAAGACATTAGTTTCCACCGACGTTTTAGATTTGTCAAAAGAAACCAAAAAATTTTTTAATTATTTTACTCCAACGGAATAACTTTGAAATTGAATCTGAATTTTAACTCTCTCTCTCTCTCTCTCTCTCTCTCTCTCTCTCTCTCTCTCTCTCTCTCTCTCTCTCTCTCTCTCTCTCTCTCTCTCTCAACACATACTCACGCGCACACACACACACACACACACACACACACACATATATATATATATATATATATATATATATATATATATATATATATATATATATATATATATATATATATATATATATATATATATATATATATATATATATATATATATATGTTTTAACGTCTGCTATATGGGGATTCAAACCCTTAAGCTGGTAAGATTTTCCAACTTTGCACCACGACAGTACAGAAGAAAATCACAGAGAGAAAGCTCATGAACATCTAACTCAAAGTATCCCCCGACTGCACTCGAGCACATCTCAACAGGTCTGTTACGATCTCTTTCACTCATAGACTATTATACACACAAAATTTTGTGAGTGAAACGGGATAGTAAGTAGGGAGGATTATTTGAGTTAGCCTGCATGGCAAGTTGTTCGTGAACTTTCTCTCTGCGATTTTCTTTTGTGCTGTCCTAGTACGGAGGTAACACTCTATTTTACCAGCTTAAGAGCCAGGGTTCGCACACCCACTTAGCAGACATTTAATTTCGTATATATACATTAGTCTGTGAATTAGAAGACTGAAATATATATATATATATATATATATATATATATATATATATATATATATATATATATATATATATATATATATATATATATATATATATATATATATATTATATATATATATATATTATATATATATATATATATATATATATATATATATATATATATATATATATTTAGAGAGAGAGAGAGAGAGAAAGTTTTACTATCGTTACGAAATTATAAAGACAAATTATAATTACAATTTAATTAAAGCATTACTGTGCGTAACTTGAACTTAAACATGTAATGAATGAATAAAGTTTAATAACGCAGTTCATAAACTTTTAAAAACAACCGAATACAGGGGTGAAGATAAAAGTGTTTAGGTAGGGCTTTAGCTATAATATCCGTGGAGTTGTCAAAGTCGCTAAAGAATACCTAACACCTTTGCCATGCATCATAAATAAAGAAAGGATGATATATTGGTGCTATTAAAGTATGTTATTTAACTCTACCGTGGCTCAAACGGTAGAGTGACTGACTCACGTGCTTGAGAGCACCGGTTCGATCCCACTTGGGGATCCTAGGTATATACTACCTAGAAAGGTTCCTCTCCTATAATAGGGCAATGCCCGTGAGATGTGAACTTTTACAATTTAAAAAAACAAAAAACAAATATACGCTTACTCTATAGAAAAGGTTTAATACCAACAGTCACTGGTCGGAGATAGAAATCTTCGTGTGTTATATTATTTTTATCTTCTAATTTGAAGACTATAGTATCACTGACAAAATTTGTACTTCGTTCTCAAACGTATATTAAAGTGAGATTTATGTTCTTACAAGATATCAGTAACATTAAATACTACTGTATCTAAATATTTAATAAATCACACCCGTAACAGATATATATTAAACTGGCACGCTATAAACACAAATA
>SEYY01013325.1:5000-15000 GCA_009176605.1 Armadillidium nasatum
AATATATATATATATATATATATATATATATATATATATATATATATATATATATATATATATATATATATATATATATATATATATATATATATATATATATATATATATATATATATATATATATATATATATATATATATATATATATATATATATATATATATATATAAATCACATTAATAGTTCCGAGAATATATTTAAATTGTTGTCTTTTTATTTACATATCACAAAGGATAAAAATATATACGTAATTTAATGAAATAAAACTAAGAAAAAAAATTTATAGGAAAAATATCTCAATCCGTTTAATAAAATACTCCAAAAATTTCTTCAGTAATTATATGTCATTTATTAGTGAGCAAACAAGATAACGACATGTACCATCAAAGTCTTTCATTTAGCTGAAACATTAGATATATAATAACTACTTTTTGTCATTTTTCATTCATGGAATGAAACATCAAAGATTCCTTGAAATAATAACACTAATTTTTATTCATTTTAAATTCACTACTATGAAAAGAGTATTGGGTAATGTTTTTTTTTTTTTATTGATTTTCTCAATATGAATTTATAATATATGCATAAAAAAAGTCCCTTAGGACTTAAATAATATATATATATATATATATATATATATATATATATATATATATATATATATATATATATATATATATATATATATATATATATATATATATATATATATATATATATATATATATATATATATATATATATATATTATATATATATATATATATATATATATATATATAATCAAATGTGAAAAAGATCGCAAGAGGGCAAGTTGCGCTCTAGGTAAATGACTAACGCTCTTGCGCTTGGGCAAACTTTAGAAAAATTAGCGCTTTTGCAGTTGCGCTTCACTGTTTTTTTAAAAAGCGCAAGTGCGCAATTTGAGCTCAAGATTTTGTAACATTTTCAAAAAAAGACAAGTAAACGAGTGTGAAAAATGATCAACAAGTTCTGTGACGTCATTATGGAATAGAGATTAATGTTGAGTGATGATTAATATATTGAAAATTGATTATTGAATGTGTTCAAAAATCAGAACTGGCAACTTTATATGTAAATGCAAACAAACTCAGTCGGCGTGATTTCAGAAGCTTTTTATTAGATTATTTTAAAGGTAAAACTCGCTTCTATTATTATTTACTGGGTAAATGAATTTTCATATGTAAAACCTTCGAGTATTATAATATGTAAAAAGTGATAGTGCATGTGTAGTGCAAATAAAATTAGAAGCAAATAAATTTTCATATGTAAAACCTTCGAGTATTATAATATGTAAAAAGTGATAGTGCATGTATTGTGCAAATAAAATTTAAATGAATTTTCATATGCAAGACCTTCGGTATTATAATATGTATTATAATAATGTAAAAAGTGATAGTGCATGTGTAGTGCAAATAAAATTTAAATGAATTTTCATATGCAAGACCTTCGAGTATTATAATATGTAAAAAGTGATAGTGCATGTGTAGTGCAAATAAAATTAAAATGAATTTTCATATGCAAGACCTTCGAGTATTTTAATATGTAAAAAGTGATAGTGCATGTGTAGTGCAAATAAAATTTAAATGAATTTTCATATGCAAGACCTTCGAGTATTATAATATGTAAAAAGTGATAGTGCATGTGTAGTGCAAATAAAATTTAAATGAATTTTCATATGCAAGACCTTCGAGTATTATAATATGTAAAAAGTGA
Organism: Armadillidium nasatum; assembly: GCA_009176605.1. Classification (NCBI taxonomy): domain Eukaryota; kingdom Metazoa; phylum Arthropoda; class Malacostraca; order Isopoda; family Armadillidiidae; genus Armadillidium; species Armadillidium nasatum. Next base: position 6,741 of record SEYY01013325.1, read on the forward strand.
GAGTGCATGTGTAGTGCAAATAAAATTAAAAACAAAATTGTAATATGAGAAGTAAACGTAAGTGAATTAGTTTTTAGGTGAACCTAGTTTGAAGGCTAGAGGAATACAGGGTAGGGGGGTACACAATACTTCAGTTTTGCATCATACAAGATGTTTCGAGTGACTATATCCTTCCTTTTTAGAGTACATTGACAAACTAAAGACTCTGAGACTTTCCTATTCTTATTATTGGAGTTTTCAATTAAGGATTTAATGCTCATTTATTTTTTTGCAAAAATAAATAAATAAATAAATAAATAAATTAAAAATTGTTTATAAAAATTTGGAGTAAAGTTATTTAAATTTAAAGTGCAAGTGGTACATTATTAATAAAGAAATAAAAAAAAAAAAAAAAAAAAAAAAAAAAAAAAATATTAATAATAATAATAATAATAATAATAATAATAATATATATATATATATATATATATATATATATATATATATATATATATATATATATATATATATATATATATATATATATATATATATATATATATATTTTTGCTCCATTTATTTTTTCAATAATTGAACTAAAATAAAATTAAAATCTTTTCTTTTTTTTATGCTCTTGGACATGCTCTCCAACAATTTTGTAATAACTTGCGAAATTGCGCTCTGGTACTTGCGTTCTAAATTTTTTAAATACGAGTAGGTTGCGCTCTTCCGATTGCGCACCAACTTTTTCAACATGAGTTCTAAAGTTTAAAATTTGTGTGCGTCCACCTTTGGTATATATATATATATATATATATATATATATATATATATATATATATATATATATATATATATATATATATATATATATATATATATATATATATATATATATATATATATATATATATATGCGTATATATATATATTGCGAGTGAATGAACATTCCTGTGCTTGTGTGTATGTGTTTAAGTGTGTGTTCGTGTTCGTGTGTGGGTGTATTTCTTTGAATAACTAGATTGAGAGGAAATGGGGATGGGCGTAAACGGTGGCTTTCTATTGACTTTGCCAACGTCCATGGCCTCCGTGCTAATATCGAATCCGTGGAGTATCACCACTCTAACTCTCATCCTAAGTTTTTGCTTCTGTATGAGACAGAGTTGGATAGGGATTCTTTCACTAACAAAATTAATGTCTCTAACTGCAACTTTTTCTATAATTTATGACTGAATGGTAGAGTTTGTGCCTATATAAACATTAACACTCCTGTGACACATCTCCTTAATCTAGAATACCCTAATTTCTATGATTTATGGCTTACAAATCTATCTTCCTACTATTACCATTATCTTGTTTCGGCTACTGTTCCCTTAATGACATGATTTTCCAGTTCTTTTTGAATATCTTACTACTTCTCACGAGACTTTTACTTATTTTCATTCAAGTGCTAAGGTAATATATTTAGGGGATTTCAACGTAAGCCACTCTGAATAGTTGGGCTCCTCTTATACGGATATATGTTGGAAGGAGACCAAATTACCTTTCTCTCAAAGACACCTAACGACTTTCTTTTCTCCTTCGACGACTCTCCCGTCTTACATGTAAACAACATTAACATTTTTGGCCTGAATATAAGCAATAAATTTTCTTGGAAACCTCATATCCACAACAGTTGCTAGGGCAGCTACAAAAATGTTGGGAATACTGTTCGGATTGAGGGAAATTTTTTTCTTCCGAACAGTTGCTCCAATTTTCCGCCAATGTACGGAATACTTTTCTCACATTTGGGGGGAGGGGGGCTCCTGTTCCACCTTCCTTTTGGATAGAGTTTTAGTCTAAGGCTGAAAGATAAATAACTGTCTGCTACTTTCAAACTCACTTGACCCCCTGTTTCTGCGACGTAACGTTGGTACAGTATCTCTTTTCTATCGGTACTACAATGGCAGTTTCTCTTGGGGATTGACCTCTCTCATTCCACACCATTGCGTCGTCCTTCTCAGCACAAGGGGTGCTTTCCTTCCCATGAATTTTGTGAGAATATGTTAGACCCTAAGCTTATCCGCTGTGGTGCCTCCTTCTTTCCAGTCACTTCTGTTCTGTGGAACTCTCTGCCATCATCTCTTTTTTTCCTGCTGTATCTAATCTTCCTCTCTTTAAGGCCTCCATCTGCGCCAGCCTGAGAAAGACTTGCGTTGGGCTGGGATTTGGGTGGGTCTTCTTTTATTTAATATTTCTGCCACCTCCTAGAAAAGGGCTCGGCCCATGAGCGGTGATAAGCTGTTAATATATATATATATATATATATATATATATATATATATATATATATATATATATATATATATATATATATATATATATATATATATATATATATACTATAGTCATTGTATATATAATAAACTTATCCAATTTTAATTACATTTTTATGTCAAAACTAAAGCAAGAACAGTTAAAACAGTTTTCAAAGCACTAATGGTCTTTCTTTATTTATTATAAAGTGTCTTTTGTTTACTGTAAAATTACCCTCTAATGATTTATATATAAATTTTATGTTCATTTTAGTTTTCTTTTTTTTAAATTTAAAATGCTTTGATGTTTAATTGCTTAATTTCTTTATCATGGTGTTGAAAAGTTTGGACATAATGCAATTATCAATAATAATAACAAAATTTTTAAAAATAAAGAAAATATCAATGATATACTATTAAGTTTTGGTTATTTTTGTTTTCTTTTTCTGACTTTGATGAAAAAATCGCCAATATAAATAATAACTACTTCAATAATAATAACTACTTCAAATTCTGAAGTAATTATGAAAACTGGTTTAGTATAAGGAAATTTAAATCTGTGTCATTAAATTTTTAAAATATAATTTGAAATTTAATAAAAGAATTTAAATCTAGATTATATTTAGAAGAAAAAAAAATCTTATTTTCATATTATTAATATCAAATTAATATATTATTTTTAATCTATTTTTAAAGGATGTTTAAATTTTAAAATTTAAAAAAATATATATATTTAAAGGTTTTGGAACTGGAAGATCAATAGCTGGTTCAGTGATATTGAAATTTCCACAATAGAAAAAAACTTAAATTTATTTTTATGTATTATGCTAAATAATAAATTATCTAAACTCTTTTTAATAGAATGTATTATAATTTCTTCAAAAAAATCTTTCAAAGAGGAATGGCGATTTGTATAAGCTTGAAACAACATATCAAATAAATAATTGCTATTTTATCCTCTTTATATCAAATTAAAAGTCCTTTTCCACCAAGTTTCAATTTTAGTCGAAAAAATAGTTTCTAAAACCTATAAATGATAAAATTCATAGTTTCAGTATTAGTGAATTATTTTTTTATTTTTTTATTTTTTTATTTTTTAATTTTTTTTTTTTTAATTTTTTAATTTTTTTTTTTAAAAATTTACCAGTTTTTTTTAATAAAAAAAATATATATTTATATATATATATATATATATATATATATATATATATATATATATATATATATATATATATATATATATATATATATATATATATATATATATATATATATATATATATATATATATATATATATATATATATATATATATATATATATATATATATATATATATATATATATATATATATATATATATATATATATATATATATATATATATATATATATATATATATATATATATATATATACCTACAAAGCCTTTTTTCAGTTTATATCAAATGTTTGAATAGTTGGAGTTGATGAATTTTTCTTTTCCTATTTGACCTATTTTCAAGAGCATTTTGATTGAATTCAAACCCTTTAGGGAACAAGAGAATGACAATCGAAGAATTTTAATATTTTTGCCTGATTGTTTCATTAAGAGCAGAAACTCCAATTTTCTCTCATTTCTATCTGCAAAAAATCTCTATCCTAACGTATCATTTGCAGAATGTTAGTTTTGATAATGGTATGCCAAAGTGAAGAACGAAACGTAGATATTTTATGTGTGTTTCCACATCACATAATTTTAAAAAATATTTCGTTTCTGAGAATGCAAAATTCAAAAATAACATGAAACTTTTACCAAAAAATAGGATTTAATATAATGTATATTACCACATTTCTTATATCAGTCCACAGAATCTATTTCTATTTAAAAAAATTTCTTTATACTTTAAACTTTTAAAATGTTACTATTTATCTATATCTATCTACAATATATATATATATATATATATATATATATATATATATATATATATATATATATATATATATATATATATATATATATATATATATATATATATATATATATATATATATATATATATATATATATATATATATATATATATATATATATATATATATATATATGATAGATGAGATACCAAAATTTTTACCGATACCGATACGATACCTAAAAATTTACCGGTACCGATACCTGAAAATATGCCGATACTTACCGATACCGATACCGATACTGTATCCATTCATATACCAAAATTTTTACCGATACCGAGACTAAGACTTTCAAATTCACCGATACCGATACCTAAAAATTCACGGTACCGATACCGATGCTTACCGATACCGATACTTCACTCCATCCCTATATATATATATATATATATATATATATATATATATATATATATATATATATATATATATATATATATATATATATATATTATATATATATATATATATATATATATAATATTTCCAAGTTCAAAAAAGGGGATGAAAGAAAATGAAATTCCAAATTAAATTGGGTTCTTATAAAGAAAAGAGAAAAAGTTTCAAAAAAAAAAGTAAAAGAAAAAAAAAAACTTAAAAACACACACACATACACATACACATACACACACACACAGTCTGCGCGAAACAAAAACACAAACATTTGCAATTAGAGTCGGATTATTCGGATATTCTTGAAGACCTTTAATTGCGTAAAGCAAAATACCTTTATATATATATATATATATATATATATATATATATATATATATATATATATATATATATATATATATATATATATATATATATATATATATATATATATATATATATATTATAGGTTTATATTAAACTTTATAAAAGGAATAAATACAATGTCCTATAAGGTTTCTTTGGTTTAGAAAGTTTTAATACGGTGCTTTGCAATATATATATATATATATATATATATATATATATATATATATATATATATATATATATATATATATATATATATATATATATATATATATATATATATATATATATATATATATATATATATTATATATAATATATATATATTAAAACTAATAGAGAGAAAAAAGCCACCAAAATGAATTTTATAAGTTTTGATAAGGACTTCTTATCACAGAAGGCGAAACGTCAACTCCTGCTTTTATCTCTCTGTTTTAGTGGTTTTAAAATCTTTACATATATATATATATATATATATATATATATATATATATATATATATATATATATATATATATATATATATATATATATATATATATATATATATATATATATATATATATATATATATATATATATATATATATATATATATATATATATATATATATATATATATATATATATATATATATATATATATATATATATATATATTATATATATATATATATATATATATATATATATATGTTATACTGTACATTTTTGCATTTTTTATGATTTTTATTGGCTTTAATTTGCCTTGATTGCAGGCTTACATATGAATATTTGAAATACTTAATTTTAGTTTTTGCCTAATTTCAGATAACATTCCCAAGAGCTTTTCTTCCTCTTTGTGTATGGGCAAGAAAATGCTTATTTCTAATTATTTATTAATGCAGTACTATTTATAACTTTCATACTATAAGAATGAAGGGAAGAAAATATAAAGGGACAATGAGGAGTTTCTTTTATATTAACTGGTCTATGGTTGTATTAAATATCTTTTGCTTAATAAGTTTCCTTTGGTTTAAGAAAATATATCTTCTTTTACTCTATCATATGAATGATTAGATCAAACGAAGAGTGAATCGTTCTGTGACCAATCAAATAATATTTGGAGATATAGTGCTGTGCACAGTTCAAAAGTAAATTTCATTTCAAGTAAAGAGATTTTAATTTATTACAATAGGGGAATTTAATTTAGAATGAATCTATTACTGTTTTTAATTAAAGGACTTACTCATTATAATATCTTGCTCCTTAATCTTTACCTTTAGGTTAAAAATTATTAGTATCAACTTTTCCTTTTATGTACAAGTACTTAAACTCAGTTTTCACTTTCGGTATCATTTGTTATTGGAACCTTATTATCATTATTATTTGTTATTAAAGCTTAATTAATTTTGGCATTTATTTAGAGGTTGTTCAGTGCTACAACTTTATCTTAATACATCATTCAATGCTTTTCTTCTTTGCGAGATATAGCCTCTCAAATTTTGGAAATTTCGAAATTTTTTTGAAAATTGTCAAAATTTGAGAGGCTATATCTAGAAAAGAACATATAGCATTGAATAATGTATTGAGAGAAAGTTGTAGCTTTTTAATTCCTCTAAATAAATGCCAAAAATAGAAAAAGGTGTACTTGTAGTTTTTTTTATTATTATTTTTGTCCGGGGGTAAATATTCCAAAACTTCAAAAAAAAAAAAAAATTCTACAGTTGGACATTCAGTGGAATATAATTCTTTTCTAAAGCAGATTTCAAAAATCGCCACATTGAATTTTTAGCAATTAAAACTTTGAATATACAGGTCAATTTTCAAATAATTTTGACTATCTTTTTGGCCCAAATATTCTTTTTTTTTTTTTCAAGGTTAAATTTTCCGAAAAACTTTCAAACCGTTATGAATTCATGAAAATGTTTGTAAACGATTTTTTTGCAAATTTGATAATAATCGGTTGAGAATTAGTTTTTTTTATATATAATTAAATCTTTCTCCCTAATGGATTTCTCTAATGGATTATAATATGTACGTAGCTGTTTCAGTGATTCTCAGCAGAAGAGCTTGAAAACACTTCTCACATGAATTCTTATTTCAGGAGGCGGCATAGCGCAATGGTAGAGTCTTTTCTACATTGTTTAATAGTTTTTGTGCCCGTGTTTGCGTTGCCTGACTTTGGTTGGTTCTATCATTCAGCCAAGAGCACCCCAGCAGAAAGCTATGCAACACTAGTTAGGATTCCAAGCACTCTCCAACGAATTCTATATATATATATATATATATATATATATATATATATATATATATATATATATATATATATATATATATATATATATATATATATATATATATATATATATATATATATATATATATATATATATATATATATATATATATATAGCCGTTTGAAAAAGTTTTCCAAAATATAAAAAAAAAATTCTGTAAAAAAATAATATTTCGAACAATATCCCGTGTATAATTTTTATGTTATTAAAAAGCAGTTTAAACCAATTAATAAATAAAAATAAAGTTTCTTTTTGTTATAAAAATAATTATTATTTATGTATAAAAATTTAAACTATTAATTTAAAAAGAAAAACATTGAAAACATAATGTAAATTATATATATGGCTATATCAGATTCTTAATGTACCTTTTGCCGCTTTTTTTACTTTATGTTCGCGCCAAAAAAATAATTTTGCCGGGAAGCTCGAAGGTAAAACCTTTTTAAAAAACTATTATAAAATGTAAAATATATTTCTTTTATGTTATATTATACTATATTTACAATAAAAAAAATATTTGTGTTAAAAATTTCAATTTTAATGTATTTTAGTATGTAATATTTAAAAATATTAAAAAACAATATTTTAAACTTTAAATATATAAAATTTTGTTTATTATTTCAATATGATTTTATGAAACTTTAATAATAATAAGGTTGTAAGCAATTTTTGTTAATAATAATAATAAATAAATAAAAAAGAAATAAAAGTGAAAAACAAATAATTTATTAATTGATCCTTTACATTTATAGATAATTTCAAAAAGTCATTAGCAAATGTTGTTACAATCACTTTATCCAAGAAGCCAAAGAAGAAGCCGCACTGTCCAGAAGAAGACGTCCAAAGCAGAGGCAAGAAGAAGTCGCCACTACAGCAGCAGAAGAAAACGTCCCAGTAGAAGAAGTTCCAACGCCTTACGCCTTGGCTCACGAAAGGATACCCAGTTTGACAGAACATTTGCCCTCGACAGTGGTTCCTCCTTAGAAATAACCTTCCATCCGAGCCTAC
>SEYY01013326.1:0-14965 GCA_009176605.1 Armadillidium nasatum
GACTCAGAGTCCGGTTAACTCGTTCCACAGCCCCATTTGAAGCGGGTGTGTAAGGTGTTGTTAATACATGCTTAATGCCTTGATTTCTTAGAAACTCTTCGAACTCTGGTCCAATAAATTCTCGTCCATTATCGGTTAGTAAACGTTCAGGAAGTCTAGGTAGAAACGGTAAAATTTGATGTTTTACCACATCTGGTTACTGTGGCACTTTGTTTATTCCTTAAAGGAACTGCTGAAACCCACTTTGTAAAGTGATCCACCATCACCAGGTCGTAGTGATTACCCCGTGCTGTTTTAGGGAATTGGATTAAATCCATTGCCACCAACTCAAATGGCCTAGATGTTGCGATCTTTAAAATAGGTGGTGCGTAAATGATGTTTGAAATTTTCTACGCTTGGCATTTGTAACACGAAGATGTAATATCAGCACAAATGGTATTAATCTTAGGATGCCAAATTCTCTGAATGAGTAAAGAATATAATTTTTGTTTCCCTACATGGGCAAAACTCCAATGTGCTTAAATAGCTATTGTCGTAAAGTACTCTTCTGGTACAATTAATGAAAATTCCCCGGTGATCATTTCTTTATATAAGCGATTGTCTCTTAAATAGATATATTTATGCGATCTGGTGAAAGGTTTCAACACTCCAACAAATGGTAAATTCCGCAGTATAGCCCTTTTGAGCCGTCTTAAGATAGGATCTTGTTCCTGGATAAGGTTTATTTCCTCGTTATCAATCTCTAAAGGGTCTATAATGTCCTCTTTGTTAAACATTATTTGATTTATCCTTACTGTTCGATTTTCCTCCCCACCAGTCGGTTTGTCTTCATTCTTATGTGCTTTTTCTTCCTCCAAGGATTCATCCAAGAGCTCAAACTCTTGAAATCCCGTAGGAACAACAATCTTTGCTTCTTCTTGTATTAAGTTATTTTTCATTAGTAAATTATAATGAACTCCTCCTAAACACAACAGATGACAAATGTTATGAGCAGAAGGGTTCCCAAACTGCAAAGGTTTGGCATCACCATAATATACCCATACTTGAACTTTCCTGATGTTAGCGAATGCTTGAATTGCCTGTGAGAGGGGCAATTGACCTACATGCTTCAAAAGTTGCAATGCTTTGGTGATATGCTGAAAATTCTTCCCAGTCTGTAATCCATATTTGGGTCTATTATTTACTAATTCCAGGGTTACTTTTGTTCTCAGCATTGGATGTTGATCTCCAGACCCAAAAAGCCATGTTGAAAATGCATTGAAACAGAGAGTCACCTCCTCCTGGCATCTTTAATTTCTGTGAATCCAGTTTAGGGATCTCATTAATTGTTGGAGATTCTGAGTCTTCTATAACTGTTCCTACAGGTGCTCCTTGATAACACATCAGCTACCACGTTATGCTTTCCAGGTATATACCGTAACTCATAATCAATATCGTTGATTTCTTCTAAGGTGCGAGCCACTCTCGAATTTACTAAGGGCATATTGTACAAAAATAATAAAGGTTTGTGGTCGGTATGAATGATTACACGTATACCACATAAGAATGGTTTTAAAGATTTTAACTGGCCCATCTGAATGGCTGGCAACTTCCTTTTCGGTGGTGCTATAGCGCTGTTCCGCTTTTGAAAAGGTGGTAGAAATGAATGCAATAGGCAACTTCCTTTCCTTCTTGATCTTAAGCCAGACATGCACCTGCTCCCATATCTGAAGCGTCGACATACAATTTAAGAGGTTGAGTGGTTTTTGTTCCATCGGGATATGTTAAAACTGGTGGTCGGACTAACACTTTTAATTCCTCAAAGGCTTTCTGACATCTTTCCATCCACTTCAATGTCTTGTGTCCCAGCAACTCAAATAAAGGTTTCACTATCTCAGAACAATGTGGGATGTGTCTTCGATAAAAGTTTACCATGCCCAGAAATTGGAGTAATTGTCGGATTGTTCTGGGTGAACCGGGAATTTCATGATTCCTTGTAAGCTGGTATCTAATGGAACCATTCTTTGCTCTGAAACTTTGTCCCAGATACTGAACTTCCTTTCGCAATAAAGTTTTAGGCGGCCTGATTTTAAAACTCGTCACCTTGAAGGCTTCCAAAACTTTTTCCAGTATTTCCAGATGTTTCTTGAATGTCTCGCTGAAAATGAGTACATCGTCTAGATAAACCATACACTCATTCCAGGGTATATGAGCAAGGGCGAATCTCATGTCCTCTCTGAAAAGATTGCTGGTCCGTTCTTGACACCGAACGGCATACGCAAAAATTCCCAATGCGATAATGGGGTCGTAAAGGCGGTCTTTTCTAATGCTTTCTTCTTCCATTTCTACCTAGATAGTAACCTTTGACTAGATCTAATTGTACTGAAAAACTTCATACCTTGCAAACTAAAAAGCATGTCTACTAAATTTGGAATAGGGAAACTATCTCCTTTGGTAATTTTGTTGAAGCTCACGATAATCATACATAAGCCGAATAGTTCCATCTTTCTTGCGGATTGGTACGACTGGTGCGGAGTATGGGGATTTGCTTCTTCGAATTATCCCTTCTTCTTCCATCTTTCTACAATTTTCTTCTATTTCCCTTCAGTATAGGCCCTTGAAGGCGTCCCAACTGGAACTTGTACAGGTTCGTCAGTTAAGGTTTCAATTGTATGTTTAATAACACTAGTACAACTGACATCCTGAATCTCCGGTGCTCAGAACAGTCGGAAATCGGGCCAGCAATGCAATAAGTTGATCTCGTTGGTCAGATGATAAGTTAGTTTCTTCTAATTTGAAATCTTGCATCAATCTATCTGGAGTCCATCCCTGATTTTCACCTTTCTCTATTTCATTTATTTCCACCAATCCAATTGATGGATCTGAATTCTCCAAAAGTTTTATTTCTCCGATTTTACAACCCTTTTTCAACTTCTTTGGTCTTTCGTCCTCATTCTGAATCATCATAACAGCTCTTATTCTGATGGAATTGAATTAAAGCGGGATCTATGGTAACTTTCTTCGGCAATCCCAGACTTGAATCAACCAAAACCACTTGATCATGGTCTAATTCCTTTTCTACTCCTTTTCTACGGTTTTATACTCTCGTGGATTAATCATAACATTTTCGGTCATTATACAAGACACTCGAGATGTTGGAAAAGCTTGTTCCTTTCGAAGGTCTATCGCTATAGTTTGGACTTTATTTCCCCCTTCGAACAACTAACTCCTTTGCAATAGGGATCTGGTAACAGATGTTCTTTCTTTAAGATGTCATACCCTATCACAATGTCATATTCTGTTATCTTCATCTGGAATGATGATAAAGCGATTTGATCTTAATGCATATTATCGGATAACTTTTCAAAGATATTATAACTTCTCCGAATTACAGGGAACTTACTCTTTTCCAATGCCTTCCACACTCCGATATGCGGTATTCATTAATGGATATTTACTGGAATCTAGAGCATGGAAACAATGAGCAGATATCAAGCTCACTTCAGCTCCTGTATCAATGAATGCGGTGTATTTGCCTATTTGAGGCTGATCATCAATACTGACCTTCAATAACCAACGTTTCCTTCTGGAACTCGAATTTCCCTAAATGTAATAGTTACTTCAGGAGCTTCTGCTTCCTCAGTTTCATCATTTTCCGGTTCTGTCTCCTCCAAAAGGGGTTGTTCACTTATTACTTTATTAGTATGCTGGTCGATCCCTTATTTCTCTACAACGTTCTTTTCTTTGTTCGAGAGGGGGCTCTTCTCCTTTTAAATGATTCACCATTATGGAACATAAAGATGTTATGATTTAGGTGATCTTCCTCAATCGGCGCACTTCGGTAAGTGTTTTGGTACTTCACACTCAATGTTCTCTCTCGACCGGTCTTCTTGCAATCTTTCATAGTCATTTTCCTCATTTACTCCTTCTAGTTCTCCTTCCAGATTCTGTGGCCTCGAATTCTCCAACAGGAGGTCTTCTCTGTTGGAGCTTAACAGTTTCCCTGGCTTCTTGTACAATCTTTCCCTAGATGGTCTCCTTCACACAATGGACATTTCAATCTGATCATTATTTCGTAATTGGGCAGCTTTCCCACTAAATGGCCAACTTCCTTACAATGCAGGCATCCTATTTTGAGCCAGGTAACAATCATCATACTGATGACCTCGCTTGCCACAATACCGACATAATGGTCTTGCCCGACACTGACTCATTAAATGACCAGGTTTCTTGCAATGAGCGCAAGATTGTCTTGGGCTATTTTGAAAATTTCTATTCGCCTTGTCCGTGGTACCACAGTCGATGGTCCCCTTGATCTTCCTCTATTTGGATACAGATGGATTATTAACCTGCTGAGGTATTCTTTCTCTTTGAGAGGACTGTGGCAATTGTTCAGTTATGGTCATGGTAGGCATGCTAGCTCCTTACTTCTCGCGGAACATTCTCCTACCGACCTGCGGATTGTTGACAAAAACAGATCCGAGGGATCATTTCACCAGATGATGCGGAAACTGTGATTGATTTTGTTAAGTCTACTACTCTTCGTCTTATTTAAATTCTCATCGCTCGAAACATTTCTAGGGAAACTGCTTTCCAACTATAGCCACCAGCCGTTCCCAAGGGATTTGTACTTCCCAAAGAAGTTTCGATGGTCCATTAAGGTGTTATCTACTTTAGATTTTACTTCGTTGTGGGAGACTTTTCAAAATTTTTTGTCGTACTATCGGCATCTTTGTGACATCATTCCCTGGGAATGCTTTTGAAGCTAAGCCCACTAAACGTAAGGCAAATAAGGGAATAGTTTCACCTGGCCTTATATTCGCATCCGTAAAATTTTCGGCATCATGTCTTAACTCCTTCTCCAACTCCTCTCTATACCATTGCAACATTAAACTGTTTTACTTCCTCATACTCTAATGAGGTGCATGTTATAATTTTGATAAACTTCTAAAGCTAATCCTTCAAGGAAAGTCCCCAATAAGGAAACTCTACCTTCGGTTGAACCAGGGTACATGGCATCGCAATAGGTTTCGAAATCTAGTACAAGAAATTGTATCCAAGGTTTCCCCTGCTCCCTAACTTTATACTTCCCCGGTGGAATAACTCTGGGCCTTTCTCTCAATTGAGAGAGACTGCACCAAAGTTGACATAGATCTTTATTAGATCAGCATTCTGCTGAAGCAGTGAAGCAATGTATTAAATGTGTGCGAATCATTATTACTAGCATTTAAACCGCCCGTGAGTGGTGGATTTTGCGTGAGCCGTGAGTGGTGGATTTTGGGACTGAGCCCGCCGTGAGTGGTGGATTTGGGTTAAAAAGAGGATTGTCCTCTGATAAAGGGGTCTTAGGATCTTCAAAAGAGGTCTTAGTCATCCAACAAGAATTCATATCATCAGGCATTTTATTTTATATAATTAAGGTCTTGGTGAGCACAAAAAATGTATGGGGGAATTTATGAGATAGATTTATGAAATTTATTTATGGGATTTATCTTAACCAGGAAATTATCTAAAACAGTAAGTTTAATGTTTTTAAGTTTGTGGGATTTCTCTCCCTAAATCAAGGAAAAAGGGTGACAGAACACCCAGCAACAGAGCAAGCCAACCCTCAAAGATTAACTACGCTCTGCTACCATTTTATGTAAGATAATTTTTACTTACATTAGAAGCACCAGCAGTTGTAAATCCTGCCTTCCAGGCTGGCCTCTGGTACCTTTCAAGGTGTCTCCTCACGTAGTCTAGATAGAGCCCAGAGATGAACCTTGGAATTTGATGTCCCAGGATGAAAAGATTCTCCTGTTTTCCTATCTTCAAGGAAAGCGAAGCTCCGTCACTAGGTGCAGAAAATTTATATCAATTAATAAAGAATTCCTCCAAAGTTGGGGAAAAGCAAAGGAACTTAGTACTCACCAAAGAATGATGTACCTCCTTATTTTACCATTTAACTTAAGAGAACTCAGAACAATGGAGAAAACAAACAAACTTAAAAAATATAACTTAAATTTTATTATGAAAAATATTATTAGGCACAAATTTATTTACATATATAATATAATAATTATTTTAACCACTAAACCTAGAGGCCTCAACTATCTAACCTATTACTTATTCAATTATTGTTTAAATATAGCTATTCCCTAACCAATTTAAATATATAAAAATATATATATATATATAATAATAAGCATAATCTTAAGAATAAATATCAAATAATCAAAATAATAAGAATTAAAAAATTTAAAAACTTTAAATCAAATTAATGATGAAGGTATTGAAAAATCAATTAAATATGGAAAAGTGATAATGGTCAAATTAAATACTAGTTAATAAATATAATGTCTTAAAGACAATTTTAAATTAATCAACAATGGATAACATACATCAACAAAAATTGTAAATTTAATTCTCTAGTCTGTACTTTCACAACAATTAGGTTATCACGTTAAACAGAACTTATCACAACTCTTTGACAGTAATTGGATTCTTACCACAGTTTAACTGGTCTTATAAATTTAGACACTACAGTTTCCTCAAAGGATAACTTGAATTGTTTATTTTAGAACCTCCAAGGTCAAAATTTAAATCAAACCCACTAACTTTGGCTCTCAAGAGTGGAAATGTTGGTGGTCAACTAGGAAACAGGATTGGATCCTTGACTCTTGCTGGAATTTGGTCTTGTATTCCCAAACTGTGTCCTTTAAAATAAAGCACACAAGAACATTACTTTTTCCTCTTAATTTATTTCCTTAAAATTTTTTAAACATTCTCTTTTATTCTTAGTAAGTTAATAAACTTTAATTTATTAGAAGTTACTTATTTTACAAATTTCAATATATTTAATGCAATTTATCCTTAATGAACTTATACTTTACATTTAATGCAATTCCTTTTAATGAGCTTGTTTCTTCATTTTATTTACTTATTGTTTAAATTTTTGTTTTAATAATGTTCTCCCTAAAATTTGTTATACCACAACAAAACTTATTCATTTTTCTACTTACCCATAAATATGGGAGACCAAATTTTCAGTTTCCTTTATACTATCCTTTGGATAATCAGATGATGTTGATTTTTTTTTCTATATATTTGTTCTTTCTTTATTCACTCTTATTTTAATCTTTTACTGGCTTCTTTTTAACTTCGTGACTGTGTATAATTTATCTCTTTGTCTTTTCAATTCAGATTTTACAATTTTATTTATACCTGTTATTTCATTTTTTTATAATGGGAAAAAAAATATAATGAAACTTCTTTTCAATATATATATATATATATATATATATATATATATATATATATATATATATATATATATATATATATATTATTTTTTTTTTATACCAATACACCATATCCCGCAAGATGCAGGGTGGCGTCGGCTGCAGAAACTTCATATTCCTGCAACCGTACATGGGAAAAATAATGGTAAAAAAGGTTCCCAGCCTTTAGAACCATGAGAAGAATAATCTCCAATAGTCCTGACTGCGACGAAATTCCAATCCTTTATCGAACAGATGTTATCTAGAAGTACTAATAATTTCCAATATAGAATAAACTTGTTCGCCAAAAGTTATATAAAAGAACATAATTAAAATTTTGATGCTTCACTCTTGATTTATAATTAAAATTACTGAAAAGACTTGGTTCCAAAATTTTGTTGCTCCTCTTGAATTTTGATAAAATATTAATTTGATTTAACTTATATTAATGATTTAATTTCAAATGCTAAATATTTAATAATTTCTTCGAATAATAAAATTTTCATTTCCTTCTAAATAACAATCTGAAGAAAAAAAACCTTCAACATCTCTTCAAAAGACTTCAGATCCATACTAAACCAATTTCCAATTGCTTCTCCGGCTCTTCTCTCTTCTTCCCTCCCAGCTGTTTCCAACACGTCCGAATCCGTCAGCAGTCAGATACTATATATATATATATATATATATATATATATATATATATATATATATATATATATATATATATATATATATATATATATATATATATATATATATATATATATATATATATATATATATATATATATATATATATATATATATATATATATATATATATATATATATATATATATATATATATATATATATTATATGGTAAATAAAAATGAAACTACAAATTTTTTTTTTACTCCAAATCAACTTATTTAATGTAGAGGAAATGATCATAAAAGGTGAAAGGACAATACATCTCTTAAAAGCACAAACTAATATGTGGCAGCTTGTAATTATAAAAAAAGTTATTTCAGAGCTTAAAGATTTTACTACTACTTTGTATAATATTTTTATTTATTTAATTATAACTTGTTTATATTTAAAAAAAAAAAAAAATTGGTATTTCTATAGCTTAATCTCTTAACTGACATTTAGTTCTTCAAAATATAAACTGGAAATTTATATTAAAAGAAAGATTTATATACCTACTGTATCCAAACAAAAAATATTCTTAAAACTTCTGTGTGTAGGATCACTTACATCTCAACTTTCAGCATTCGCATCTGCATCTATATCTGCACTTTCAAAAATTTAACATCCACATCTGTGTTTTTGAAAATTCAACATCCGCATCGATATCCACACTTGACAAAAAATTTTATATCTGCATCTGCAAATGAGAAAAAAATGACATGCAATCCATTATATATATATATATATATATATATATATATATATATATATATATATATATATATATATATATATATATATATATATATATATATATATATATATATATATATATATATATATATATACTGAGCATTTCTTTTGAACTCAAGTGCTATATAAGTAATCCACTTTTAAATACCTCAGACTTAATGAAAATTTTTAGATTTTTATTTAGTTCTTTATTAATTTTTATTTACTTCCAGTATATATGTCAACATGTATGGTCAGGGAGGACAACACAATAAGACTGTTTGCCAATTTTACCAAAGTGGAAATTGTAAATATGGAAGTAATTGCTTTAACATACATCCTGGTTTACCTGGTAAGTATTATTCAGAGTTAGTATATTTAAATAACTACTTTAGGATTAAATTTAATTGATTTTTTTTTTTTTTAATTCCTTCAAGTATAATTGTACTTTTTTGACTTCATGTTATATTGAGTCATTCTTGAAGAATTCTATATATTTATACTATAACTTTGTGTTTTGATAAAAATCGGTATATATGATTATCTTAATTTATCTAAACTACTAAGTAGTTGAATTAAAATATTTACAACCTCCATAGTTTTTAAGATGGGGGATCCAGTGTTAAGGGGCTTATTTCACCCTTTTGGTTAGTGAAGTCCCAGAATTGCCTTTAATTTTGAAGTAAGCTTATTAACTTATTTGATATCATTAAAATCAGCAAAAGAAGACATCCATTAATATTATAGGAGGAGGAGAAAGAGAGTTAGGAGTTGAGACAAACACTCGACTCTTGACTCACCATCCAAGGTAAAGCCTGTTATAATATCCTGTTATGTTCTATATATGTATACTTGTGTTTGTACAAATCAGCTTTGAAATGTTGAAGGTGAGAAGTGAATAGAAAAGTTTGAAATTCATGATTCCATGTATGTCTATAAAAATCTTGTTGACAAATCCTTTGGCTTCCTTAAGATCAAGTGGAGTAATTATGATAGAAACTAGGATGTATGCAACTTGAGCTGCTTTATCAACGATCTCATTAGAGGCAATGAAATCCATTGAAAATGTATAGTTTAAGCAGGGGTAACTAATAATCTCTGGAGACAGGGTGAATTTGACTATATATTCGGTGATACAATTGAGGTTTGTACATGGAAAGAAGATGAATAGCTGCCTGAGAGACATAAAATAATAATCTTTACTGGGCTGTAAATTGTGTAGCCTGATATTTGCCATATAGTTCTGCATAAAAAATGGAGTGTTTTTGCAAACTGAAGGTGTGGCAAATATATCACTGAAGACATTGAAGCAGTTTCTATTATTTTCGATCTATCTGTGTAAATGTAGAAGAAATCAGAGTATTCTGTCTGGAGATGGTTGAGGAAAATTTGCAGACCCTCCTCTGGAGTGTCCTTGTTCCATGTCTCTAGTTAGAGATTGAAATATAATTGATTAAAGCTTGCATATGAAAGAGGAGACATAGTGGTGCTTGAAGAGAACTGAGGGACTGGAATCCCCAGTGATTGAAGTATGTAAATGTCCTCATGATAAATGGTTGGTGTCTTGCTGCCAAGGTATAGAAGCAATTATAATTTATGAGAGATAAGTTATATACAATTTGAGATTCTGAGGATAAGTTGAGACCTGTAATAGATAGTTCACTATTTTGATATTCTCTTTGTATATGAAGAGGAAGAAGACCAGATTCTGCAAGCAGGTCTGCAACAGGAGATGTCTGGAAAGCACCTAAGGTGATCCTCAAGGCCATATTTTGTGCATAATATTTAATTTCTTTATATATATATATATATATATATATATATATATATATATATATATATATATATATATATATATATATATATATATTAAACACTAAAATAAAAGAAGGACATTATTTCACCTCAGGAATGTAGGACCTCCATCAGGTCCTGTATGGCAAGAAACACATGAAAGGCTATCTTGTTTCTTTTGATTTTAATGTTGTACTTAAACATAAGTATGATATTTTAGTGAATTTTATATATATATATATATATATATATATATATATATATATATATATATATATATATATATATATATATATATATATATATATATATATATATATATATATATATATATATATATATATATATTATATTTATTTATTTATTTATTTATTTATTTATATTTATTTTAGGAAAATCAAATATTTTTGGTAGTTCTTCATCTTCTAACATTGGGTTTTTCATCATTTGAAAACAAAAATAGCAACAATGCTATGCAAGAAAATCAGTTCATGGAGTTTGTGTAAGTTTTATTTATATACAGTATATATATATATATATATATATATATATATATATATATATATATATATATATATATATATATATATATATATATATATATATATATATATATCACTGTACTTACTTCTAAGTCAATAAGATAACTTTGAAATAATGCACATCTAGAAAGAGAAATTTTAGATGCAGTAGCCAATAGTAATTGATATATATATATATATATATATATATATATATATATATATATATATATATATATATATATATATATATATATATATATATATATATATATATATATATATATATATATATATATATATATATATATATATTTATATATTATTTTAATTTAGTTAAGTAGTAAAGAAAATAATAAACCATATAAGTCCCACCTTCTGCAGATTTCGTAGGTGAGCACAAACAGGCACTTTAAAGTAATAGAGATTAAATTTGGCAGGAAGCACTGAGGATGGAAGAGAATTCTGGAAAGGAGGCACCACAATGGAAAAACCTGGAGTTGCCTATGTCCACAGAAAATTTATGTACAGACGATACACCTCTTGTGCTACGAGGAAGCCATAAAGCTGAAGGTATACAAGTGGTCAGTTCCCTTGAGCATTTGCCACTGTAGTACCTATAAAAAAAAGACAAGAGACAAACGTTTCATAACAAAGATAAAGAGTTAAGTGAATTAGAATTTGCTAAACAGTTTATAAGTCTTTTAGACTTTGACTCAACCCTATTCAAAAGATGGGAGAAACCTGAACCACCCCAAGATATGACAGCAGTATTCCATACAAGGGAAGATAGGCCCTTGTATAATTTGAGAAACTGCATATAAGAAAACACAATTTAAACAAAACTCCCAACTTCTTTGAAACCACCCTACCAACCATTATGATATGAGGTTTCTAAGACATTTATTTTGTTTATGTTGAAGGCCAAGGATATTTATAATGTCGACAGGAGAGACGGGAGAACCATTGAAAGAAATAGAAAAGTTAGGAAGTGTCTTTGAGAAGGAGATTTCTAGAAGTTGAGTTTTTAAAGAGTTGAATTTTAGGAAGTGTCTTTGAAGGAGATTTCAGAAGTTGAGTTTTTAAAGAGTTGAATTTAACAAGGTTGAGACTACCAACTGGGAAATTTTATCCAGATCAACAAGAAAGGGATTGAAAAGATGAAGATGAAAGACAATTATAGATGCAAAGGAGGAAGCAGATTTGAAATGAATAGAAGAATAGAATGTCTAGTCATCATAATATGATTGGATAGGGTTAGATGACCAGCTGAGAAGATTATTAATGAAAAGTAGGAATAGAGTAGGAGACAAGATTGAACCCTGTGGAACGTCGTTATTGACAGGAAAGAAGTTGCCCTATAAACACTAGCTAAAATGAAACTATTAGAAAGAAATCTAGACATAAGTAAGCAAAGAAAAGGAGGAAACCCAAAGGAGGGGAGCTTGGAAAGCAGTTATGTATGCCATACGCAGTTAAATGCCTTAAATATTTCAAGTACCGCCACACAAGACTCCCTATGATCCCTAAGGGCAGAAGACCATAAATCTGAGAGATAGGAAAGTATATCACCAGTAGACCTAGAACACCGAAAGCCAATGCTGATGATCAGAAATAAGGAAATGGGATTACAGATGATACCAAGAAATAAGAGTTGTGCAGGTTTCAAAGATCTTAGAACACAAGTGAGAGCCATAGGGAGATAGTTAAAAGGATCAGAATGGCTAACTTTCTTCGTAAGAGGTTGGACAAATGTACGCTTCCAACACTGAGAGAAAGTACTATTATTGAGGCATAGAGAGAAAAGTTGAATGAAGCACACTTTCTTAAAACTTGGGGAAGAATGCCATCCATGCCGCCTCCCTTCCTAACATTCATAGATTTCAGAAGCCCATGCACCTGATCAAATGTAATTACAAGTAAAGGCATGGGACATTCTTAGAGGAGAAGGATTGCCAGGGTCATCCATGTTGAATTAGATGAGAACAGGAGTATTTAATTGGCGTATTATAAACAGAACCATTAGAGTGCATAAGAGGAGCAAATGAAGAGTTATAGAAGTGTTTAAAGATTTTTTGGTACTTGACTAGAAAGATTTATCAGCAGGAGAATTTAGGCCACCACACCTTCATTTGGTGAAAATGTTTTGCTCGACAAAGAATATCCTTAAAATGATTCTGAGCTGAATGAGAATTATTTTTACTCCCGATCCGCGATGTTCTAGCCTGAATGGCACGAGGTCAAGCACAATAGAACAATGGATTTTGAGAAGAGAAAGATTTAGACAAAGAAGTAATGAACCAACTCTTCCCATCAACCAATACAGCTATCACCTTATTATCAAAACCGAAGCCTTTTCAGAGACAAACCAGTTCCCCCAGGGAGGGATAGTTAGCATAGAAGCAACGCAAAACTCCCCAGTCAGCCCAATCAAAATGCCAGAAGATGCGCTTAGAGCAGGATAGAACAGTGTGAGAGAAAGTATAAAAATTAAGGGAAATAAGTTTGTCATCAGATTTACCAATAGGTGCAAAGATGGCATATTTATAAACAGAAGGACTAGTGGTGAACCATAAGTCAAGGGTGTTCATAAATTAGTCTGGATGATCTGGAATGTGTGTAGGTTTTTTAATCAGTTGCTCCAGATCCTTGAGAACGCTGAATGATTCAGACTCCTCTCCTTCTAGATAAGTTTGGAGAACCCAACCATTCAATGTTGTGTACATTGAAATCCCCTAAATAAAAAAATCTCGGTATTTGGATGTGAAGATGTAACATTCTTGTGAGAAGTAGTTAGGCAACTCTTAAAAGGTAAAAAAAATATGTTCTATTGGGAGAACAGTAGCAGAAACACAAGATTATTGTAGTAGTAGGAAGAACTGCATGTTGTGTAATGTGCATTAGTAGCAGTCATTTCATAGTTTAACAACTTTTCATATACTTATTAGTTATTACTTACTACTTTAACTTTTGTTTTTAAATTTTAATCAATAGTTATTTATTATAAAATTTATTTCATTTACGTCATAAGTGCTCAAAATTGTTTTAAATTCAAAATATCTTATTTTAAGAATAAGCAGCAGAAATTAAGGCATCCTTTATTCCCCCAAATAATTGATTTTGGCCCATTATTTGAGCAGCATCGGCTATATGCCGAATTAATCGTCTTGCTGAAGCTTCGGTGCATCCTCTATATATATATATATATATATATATATATATATATATATATATATATATATATATATATATATATATATATATATATATATATATATATATATATATATATATATATATATATATATATATATATATATATATATATATATATATATATATATATATATATATATATATATATATATATATATATATATATATATATATATATATATATATATATATATATATATATATATATATATATATATATATATATATATATGAAAACAGGTAGCAAATGAGATGAAATTATGGGAATCGAATGGATTGTGGCCTCTTTCATGCTTAGCTCCTTTGAAAGAACATCCTCGCATTGCTGAGTTTCATGATACATCACCTGAAGAGTTACGTGTTGAAGCATATGAAGCACTTAAAACAAATAATTCATCTGTGTATGTAAGTATTATTATTTTTTTAAATTTTTAATTTAAAAAAAAAAAAAATGTATTTTTTTTTTTTTTTTATTTTTTTATTATTATTATTATTATTATTATTATTATTATTATTATTATTATTATTATTATTATTATTATTTTATTTAAAAAAAAAAAAAAAAAATATATATATATATATATATATATATATATATATATATATATATATATATATATATATATATATATATATATATATATATATATATATATATATATATATATATATATATATATATATATATATTGCACTCTTGAAAATCGTTTTGAATGATCTCGGAAGACTTCCATCGATAGAAAAGTCTTAGTCTCTGATTTAAGATTGACCTATTATATATGTCTTCATGAG
>SEYY01013327.1:7500-15000 GCA_009176605.1 Armadillidium nasatum
TTGACGATTGCAATTGATACTGTATGTCGGACATTTCTGTTCGATCTTTTTATATTGTCTTAGGGGCGGAAAACCTTAAACTTAATGTTAATGCACACTCTCAGCTCTATAAATAATATCCATGTATCACATGGACAGTTTGCTTAACAGCATGAACACTGGAGTGAGTTTTCTAATCCTAGCAAACGAATTTTATAATCTGAATAAAGGTCGTGGGTGCCTTAAATTTTTATTTATAAGCATTATTATCATCATTAATATTATTTTTATGATTATTATCATTATTATTATTATTATTATTATTATTATTATTATTATTATTATTATTATTATTATTATTATTATTTTTATTAAAAAACTAATGTTTTTATCAAATTGGTTTTTTATCACTAAATGTATAGAAGCAATTTGCAAGAGGGTGATGACCTGCTTCCTTTTTCAAACGTCACAGTGTTTCAATTTAAAAGAAATTAATGTATTTGTAAATTTAGAAATTGAATTTTGAACTAAATTGGAAATATAACAAAGTGAATTCATCAAAAGGAATTAGCATCAGTAAATCGATTGATTTGCATTATATGAATTCAACTAAATGGACAGAATAAATATATATATATATATATATATATATATATATATATATATATATATATATATATATATATATATATATATATATATATATATATATATATATATTACAGCCCTATATGTATTCAGTGGAATTTCGTTGTGAATGATGTCACCTTCCATCTGTCGAAGTTTATAAAATTCGATGTGAATCATACTTTATATATATATATATATATATATATATATAATATATATATATATATATATATATATATATATATATATATATATATATATATATATATATATATATATATATATATATATATATATATATATATATATATATATATATATATATATATATATATATATATATATATATATATATATATATATATATATATATATATATATATATATATATATATATATATATATATATATATATATATATATATATATATATATATATATATATATATATATATATATATATATATATATATATATATATATTGATATAGCCTAAATCCATTGACAAGAAAGTCTTAAAATCGAAGAAAAGCAAAGGAGAATAAGTGTCACCAAGTTAAAAATTTTGTGGAAAATTTTTAGTAACATTTTTGACATTGTGACATATTTTGGAAAAAATTTTTGCTTCTATTTTTTATGAATTTTTAGGTAAAAAAAAATGACATAATTTTATTCTTTTAAAATAAATTTCTTTAATATTATATTTTTTAAAAAAATTTCTTTTAGAATTTATTTTATTTATTTTATTTATTTTATTTTATTTTATTTTATTTTTTTATTCATTTTTTTTTTTTTTTGCGATTTAATTTCTTTATAAAATTTTGAATCACTTTTTTTTTTTTTTTTTTTTTTTTTTTTTTTTTTTTTTTTTTTTTTGTTTTTATAAATTTTATAAAAATATTTTTTTTATATATTATATATATATATATATATATATATATATATATATATATATATATATATATATATATATATATATATTATATATATATATATATATATATATATATATATATATATATATATATATATATATATATATATATATATATATATATATATATATATATATATATATATATATATATATATATATATATATATATATATATATATATATATATATATATATATATATATATATATATATATATATATATATATATATATATATATATATATATATATATATATATATATATATATATATATATGAATAATTTATTAATTTTGAATTATTTTCCCACTATTCATGGACCGAGGGGAACAGGAGGCTCCGCCCCCCTTAGATATATGAACGTGTGCCATGCATTTGCATATCGTAAACCCAAATATAGAGTATATATTATAGCGACCCCAACAAATTTTTGTTTCAATGAAATTAGTAAATGTTGAAATGTCATTGTTGTCCTTATTTCGATTCCATTATATATATTCCCTTTGAAGAGAAGTTTGATTTTGTAAATATGATTAGTTTGAATTTGTGGAAATGATTTTGTTTTAAATATTTTGAAGTTTTTTTAAAATAATTTTAATGTTGATTAAATTTAGTGACTTTTATTATCAATTTTAAATTTTATTAATAATTTTCATTCTTTTAAATGAGTTAATGTTATTTTATTGTTAAATTCTCGTTTCGTTTTAGGACATTATGAATTTATATTAATTATAAAGATTGATTTAGAGACTTAACGGTTATTGTCAATCGTTTAGGCTTATTACAGGTAGTGTTTGAAGTCCTTCTTTAAACGTTATATTAGTAGTGGATAAATTGATATTCGTTAAAATAATTTTGAGGTGAGCGAAAACTTTTAGCTAATTTAATGTATCGTATCAAAATTAAAATTCCTCAACCAAAAAAATGGAATGAATTTTATGTCCAAGGAACCCAAAAAAATTTTTTTATTCCTACTCTGGTTCCAATCACGGTTTCATCGCATTCAAATTATCTGGCTACTATTATCTTTATTTTATAGGACATTGCTTTTTTTCCGGTTACGTTTTTGGAGCGTTTATAAAAGATTGTAAATCATTCCACAATTTTGCATCTATGTTTAAAGTATAAGCTTTGATACCCCTTCACTGAGAATATCAGTCCTTTATTTGGATTGCTATTATTTATCCACTCATTTTGAGAGGAGGAAAACAAATACTTATATTTTCATCACTAAACTCTAAAAAAAAAAATACCTAAAAAAGAATCAATTAAAAAAAATAAATCAAAGTAAATGAAACGAAATAAAAAATAAATAAAAAGGAATTTTAAAACGAAAAATAAAACAATATTTTTTAAATTAAAAAAAAAATTAATTAGATAAATTAATAATAACCCCTTTCTCCAAAAAATAAATGAATCAAAATAAAAAAAAAAAATTAAAATCAAAATCCAAAATTCAATTTTATTATTATTAAATAATTAAGAAAATTGCTTAATCGACAGATTTCAATCCAGATTAATTGTGTAGAGAAAATGGTTTCTAAACAGCAATTAAATTTGCTTAAAAAATCGATTCATTAGCATAATATGTCAAAGTCACGCGATTCATTTATGCCAAAGCAATAAATTTGACCAAGGCATCATTCCTTTCGAAGCCAGATGGAGCTTTAATCTTTTCAAATTTAATTAACATGCATGACATTTGCATCTATATATATATATATATATATATATATATATATATATATATATATATATATATATATATATATATATATATATATATATATATATATATATATATATATATATATATATATATATATATATATATATATATATATATATATGCGTGTGCGTGTGCGAGAGTGAAAGAGAGGGTATAGGATATAACACAAATGTAATTGTTTTCTTTTGGTATAAGGGATGCAGAAATATAGAAAGACTGATTTTTTTTTTTTTACGATACTTCATGCTAAGCAAAATAATTCGTACGGGTCGACGAATGAAAGATAACGCTAAGGAAAACATATTTTATCTGAAATTTGCCTCACATTTCTTTCCCACATTTCAAATTTAAATGTAAAAGATATTAGAATATATAGTTAATATTCTAAATCCTTTGAGTAGAAATCTGAAGCCAATCTGTTTATCGGTTTCCATTTTTTTTAATTGTAAATTTATAGTTCTGCAATGTAACTTTATTCATAAATCATTTTATTTCATAAAGAAAATCATGGAATTTTATTTAATTTTACCATCATATATATATATATATATATATATATATATATATATATATATATATATATATATATATATATATATATATATATATATATATATATATATATATATATATATATATATATATATATATATATATATATATATATATATATATATATATATATATATATATATATATATATATATATATATATATAATTGAAATATGTGACGTAGTATCAAATCAGATTTCAAGAAAATGGTGATAAATTTTACCTCAATTTTTCTTCGGTGAGAGTGATGAATTTTCACATAAACCTACACAGAAATAGAGAAGATTGAACATGTAAATCTTTACTCCTATATATATATATATATATATATATATATATATATATATATATATATATATATATATATATATATATATATATATATATATATAAATTAAATTCATTAGCCCTGTCAGTAGGTTCATTCGAGGGTGAACCAATTTTTCACGGGCAAACATCCGCTGGCTGGCCAGGCCTATCTCGGATGTAGATTTTGATTCCTACCAGCAGCAAACACTCCGCTGGTGCACTTATTACTCATAAGTTGGCGGAGCCAAGCGTAAGAGAGAACTACTCAAGTTTTCCTACTCCAATCCGGCCTCGAATATATATATATATATATATATATATATATATATATATATATATATATATATATATATATATATATATATATTATATATATATATATATATATATATATATATATATATATATATATATATATATATATATATATATATATATATATATATATATATATATATATATATATATATATATATATATATATATATATATATATATATATATATATATATATATATATATATATATATATATATATATATATATATATATATATAGTAAAGGTAGGGAAATGAAGAAATGAAAAAGAATAGGTAGAGTACTGAGAGAAAGACTGAAAGAAAAGAAAAAAATAAAAAAAAAAATTTTATATTTGTTTTTTTATCATCTCAAAGAAGATTTTGTTGCATAATTTTCAATTAGAAGAGATGGAAGAAATTCATAATAGTAAAGAAAACAATTTTAATTTTAATTAAAATTTTAAATTTTAAAATCAAAATCGTTAATCAGTACAAAAAATTAATATTTAAATATTTTAAATTTTAAAATCAAATTCGTTAATCAGAACAAAGATTAATATTTTAACATTGAAGAGGAGGAGCCAAGAAACTTTCTTTTTAGTTCTTTCGAATAATTATAAATAACAGAAAAAGATTTCACTATGAAATTAGTTGAAGATTAACAAAATATTCTATCGATTTAAGGATGAATATTTATGCGCAATCAGTTTGAAAAAAGAATTCTCTTACGTGTTACTAATCACTGCAAAAAATGTCCTAACGAATCGTTGGGACAAGTGGCTAAAATGTCACAGTAAAATTTCAATAGAGAAAAGACATGTTAAGTATAAGAAAGTCGCTTCACCGATTTACATTCTAATAAGAAAATAAGTGAAAAAATTTGCTGTGACATTTTTTGGCACCAGTTCCAACAATTCGTTAGGACAAATTTTATTACAGGTAATAAAATTTTGTAAGATTTTAGAATAATGGGTGCTTCCTTATCGCAATTTTCTACTTCTCATGAACGGTAGAAATTGATTTAGGAATTGCTCTTCCAGCCGGCTACAACCTCAAGAAATGGGGGACATGGTACTTAGTATGATGATGACCATAATAATAATAATATTATTATTATAATAATAATAATAATAATAATAATAATAATAAAATAATAATAATAATAATAATAATAATAATAATAAAATAATAATAATAATAATAATAATAATAATAATAATAATAATAATAATAATAATAATAATAATAATAATAATAATAATAATAATAATAATAATAATAATAATAATAATAATAATAATAATAATAATAATAATAATAATAATAATAATAATAATAATAATAATAATAAATTATAATATTAATAATAATAATAAATTATAATAATATATATATAATATATATATATATATATATATATATATATATATATATATATATATATATATATATATATATATATATATATATATATATATATATATATATATATATATATATATATCCTTTGTAAAGGAATTAAGTAAATTCTAAAAAGAGAAATTTAATTAACTTTTGAAACCTTACTAAAAGATCTAATGAAGAATCTTCTCAATGATTTTATCACACATTTCTGAAAGAAAATTTCGCTTCTATTTTTACTTACGAATAATATTACTTTTTTTTTTTTAAATTATTTATATATAAAATATATATATATATATTAATGTCTAATCATATACTTTTATATCCCATATATTATTATAATAAAGTGAGGTAACTTTTACCTTTTTTTTTTTTTTACTTTTTAACTTTTTTTTTATTATATTTTTTTACTTTTATTTTTCCAAATTCGTGAAAAAGTAATTATTAAATGAGCTTAGCCTCCATTATATTCTCTGAGGCATTTTCGGTTTGGGATTTTCGGGGAATGAAATTTAGACGTAAAAATGAGTAAAAAGAAAAGAAAGAGAATGGTCGACGGTCGACGAGGGACGATGTCGTAAGCCGAAATTTGGTGAATGTACTGAATTAAAATAGAAAATTATTTTAATATTAAAGAAACTGTGGGATATATATATATATATATATATATATATATATATATATATATATATATATATATATATATATATATATATATATATATATATATATATATATATATATATATATATATATATATATATATATAATATATAATATATATATATATATATATATATATATATATATATATATATATATATATATATATATATATATATATATATATATATATATATATATATATATATATATATATATATATATATATATATATATATATAGGGTGGTCTATAAAATCAAATGTTTCAATTACTTTGTTCCTACCTCATCAATTTGTTGTATTTTAGGAGAAAACTCCGTACCCAAAATTTATTAGATTTATATCAATAGGAACATCTTGCACATGGATCACAAAGTTTTATTTTAATGTCGGTCTAAACCCAGCTCACGTTCCCCTTTTTTCATTGGTGTGTGAGTCCCTACTAAAAGACTCACTTCCGCTCTCGACCGTAGCCGGAATGCTCAGAAAACCAGTCATTCTAAATGAAACGTAATGAACTTTTGCTCAATTTCGAACAATCATCATAGAAATATAGGATTATGTAAGAAAATATTTTACTATAGTTACCTGGTTTAAACATATATATATATATATATATATATAATATATATATATATATATATATATATATATATATATATATATATAATATAATATATATATATATATATATATATCAACTGTCGACAAAATTGTTTCAAATGATGAGGATAAAAATATTCAAGGAGCTGTTGGTGGGGTAAATTCCCCTAAGTGCAAAAAAATGAAAAGAGCCAGAACCAACATCATCACGTCATCCTTACCTGCAGCTTATTATAGAACGCAGATGTCTGATCGGACTGCCACATGTGTTCTAACCGAAACTGCTTGTTTTTTAGGCCATGATCTAAACAAAATAAATATAAATGGGTCTTCTATTCGTCGTCAACTAATGGCACAATGGAAACACATAACAACACATTTATAGAAAGAATT
>SEYY01013328.1:10000-11795 GCA_009176605.1 Armadillidium nasatum
CTTCACTACCCTGATCATTCTCTCCCACATACTACCTACCCAAGGGCTATATAATGGGATTCGTTTATGGACTATTTGATTTTTTCTTAAAAATTCACTCCCATTTTCTGAGACTAAAAATGTCTCAATGAAATCGGTGCCCAGACTAAATGATCTAGCATTGTCGCTATAGACACAGTCGGGCACACCAAAACGATTTACGAATCTTTGAAATGATTGTATGAATGATTTGGATGACATATCTTCTATGAGATCCAAATATATAGCACGAATATTCAGACACGTATAAATGAGAATAAACATTTTCTGTGCCGGAGCAGAGCCTTTAACTTTACCCACCAATGTTTGGTGTAGTCAATTCCAACATGGCAAAATGGTCTGAATAATTCCACCTGTGCTTTCGAAAAATTTGTAAAGCGCGGATAGCGATAAGCAAAGTTATTGAATTTCTTGCAGATAATACATTCCTGCAAGACATTTTTGATGGTGGTTCGCGCTGATGTTATCCAGAACCCCTGAAGACGAATATTCGTAAGAGTGGCCTGAATACCTAAGTGCTTGCATTTTTCATGCGCATCTCTAATGATTAACTTAGTGAGATGATGATTTTTGGACAGCAAAATGGGATTCAGAATATTATAATCATAATAATTGCATCTCGAAAGACGGCCTTTGCTCCTGATGAGATTATTTTCATCAATGAACAAATTTAGATTATTTACCAAGTCAGGAACTTGGCCAGAAAAAGAAGAATCCCTCTTTACTTCTTCCAAAAATTGCATTTCCTTAGGAAAAGAATATGTTTGCATTGTCCTAAGACAATACAAACGAGCACTTGTGTCATGATTATTTGACACACCTCTTGAAATTGCACCAAACTTGAACAGTAAAGCGACTATTCTGTAAAGTTTGTGCAAATTAGAATATTTTTCCACATCGACTACAGGGGGTTCCTTATCTACAGGAACTATGTGATAGACAGGAGATGTTTCCATCTCCGACGAAGGCCAATACATTTTGTTTAAGGACAGCCATTTTGGCCCTTTTGTCCAGAAGATCATGTTCTTTTGGAACTCCTTGAAGGTTATTCCTCTGGTCAATAGGTCAGCAGGATTATCTTCAGTTTTTACATACAGAAACCTGGGGGTTAAAGAATGATTTTCTTTTAGAGCTGAGCTCATACTCAGAATATCTTGTACCCGATTTCTGACGAATATTTGCTTGGACTTTAATCCTTTGTTCTGGACCCAGGCCAACGTAATCTGAGAGTCGGAGAATATATACAAATTTTTGAATTTACTCCCAGATAGACTACTCAAAATTTGTGGCAGACACTTTAAAGCCAAGAATACAGATAATAACTCCAAACAAGGAAGAGTTTTTCCTTTTGCTGGAGGACCTTTCCCTTCGACCAGAGAATTTTGGACCTTCAGACTCAGAATATATATACACTACGAAGCCATAAGCTACTGAACTAGCATCGCAGAATATATACATATTTAAATTAGAGTCACAGGACTCGAAACAAGATCTGGGGAAGGTGATGTCTTTTAGGGAGTTGAGATCTTTGCTCAACTTTTCCCAAGAATTTTTAATATCTTGATTAAGATCATCATCCCACCCCATCTCCTCTGCCCATGTCATCTTCATCAGAAGACGCCCTCTTATTGTTACAGGGAGACAAAGAGAAAGTGGGTCGAATACTTTGGAAATCTCCATAGGAGTTGTCTTTTTGTGACACTGCACCCAAGAATAATTACTTAGACCCAAGGTATCCTGATAGGTGTTATATAAG
>SEYY01013330.1:7500-21091 GCA_009176605.1 Armadillidium nasatum
GCCAGAATTCAGCCAGCCAGACAGCCAGAAGCCAGCCAGTTAGCCAGTCAGTTAGCCAGACATACAGCCAGTAGCCAGTAGTTAGCCAGCCAGTTAGCCAGACAACCAGCCAGTCAGTCAGCCAGAAAGCTAGTTAGCCAGCCAGCCAGCCAGTTAGCCAAGCTAGCCAGTCAGTTAGCCAGCCAGCCAGTTAGCCAGGCAGAAACCAGTCAGTCAGCCAGAAAGCCGGTTAGCCAGCCAGTCAGCCAGTTAGACAAAAAGCCAGCCATCGCCAGTAACCAGGAAACCAGGCAGCCAGCCAACCAGCAGCAAAAAAACAGCCAGCCATCGCCAGCCATCAGCCAGCCATTGCCAGCAACCAGGCAACCTGCCAGCATTCAGCCAATAAGCCAGTCAGCCAGCAGCCAGCCAGCCATGGCCACCAACCAGGCAACCAGGCAACCAGGCAACCAGGCAACCAACCAATCCAACCAGCCAGCCAGCCAGCCAGCCAGCCAGCCAGCCAGCCAGCCAGCCAGCCAGCCAGCCAAACAACCAGCAGCAATACAAACAGCCATCCAGACATCAGCCAGCCATCTCTAGGAACCAAGCAACCAGCCATTATTCAGCCAGCCATCCAGCCATCAGCTAGCCATCGCCAGGAAGCAGGCAACCAGCCAACATTCAGCCAGCCAGCCAGTCAGCCAGCCAGCAGCCAGCCAGCAGCCAGCCAGTCAGTCAGCCAGCCAGCCAGCAGCAAATAGTCAGCTTTCACATACACACACAAATATATATATATATATATATATATATATATATATATATATATATATATATATATATATATATATATATATATATATATATATATATATATATATGGCAGCTGGTTGCTAGCTGGCAGATGGTTCCTAGCTGCCAGATGGTTGCTAGCTGCCAGTTGGTTGCTAGGCGGCAGCTGGTTAATGGCTTACAGCTGGTTGCTAGCTGCCAGCTGGTTCCTATGTGGCAGCTGGTTGATGTCTGCCACATAGGAACCAGTTTTCAGCTAGCAACCAGCTGGCAACTATTAACCATCTTGCAGCTAGCAACCAGCTGGCAGCTTGCAACCATCTGCCAGCTAGCAACCATATATTAGCTTGCAACTAGCTGCAAGCCATCAACCAGCTGTAAGCCATTAACCAGCTGCCACCTAGCAACCAGCTGGCAACTAGGAACCAGCTGTAAGCCATGCCAGCTGCCACCTAGCAACCAGCTGGCAACTAGGAACCATCTGGCAGGTTAGGTTAGGTTAAGGTAGGTTAGGTTAGGTAGGTTATTTCATGTTGTTAGGTAGGTTAGGTTAGGTAGGTTAGGTTAGGTAGGTTATGTTAGGTTAAGTTAGGTAGGTTAGGTTAGGTAGGTTATGTTAGGTTAAGTAGGTTAGGCTATTTTAGGTAGGTTAGGTTAGGTTAGGTTAGGTTAGGTTAGGTTAGGTTAGGTTAGGTTAGGTTAGGTTAAGGTTAGGTTAGGTTTAGGTTAGGTTAGGTTAGGTTTAGGTTAGGTTAGGTTAGGTTAGGTTAGGTTAGGTTAGGTTAGGTTAGGTTAGGTTAGGTTAGGTTAGGTTAGGTTAGGTTAGGTTAGGTTAGGTTAGGTTAGGTTAGGTTAGGTTAGGTTAGGTTAGGTTAGGTTAGGTTAAGTTAGGTAGTTAGGTTAGGTAGGTTAGGTTAGGTTAAGTTAGGTAGGTTAGGTTAGGTTAAGTTAGGTTAGGTTAGGTTAGGTTAGGTTAGGTTAGGTTAGGTTAGGTTAGGTTAGGTTAGGTTAGGTTAGGTTAGGTAGGTTAGGTTAGGCTAAGTTAGGTAAGGTTAGGTAGGTTAGGTTAGGTTAAGTTAGGTAGGTTAGGTTAGGTTAATTTAGGTAGGTTAGGTTAGGTTAAGTTAGGTTAGGTTAGGTAGGTTAGGTTAGGTAGGTTAGGTTAAGGTTAGGTTAGGTTAGTTAGGTTAGGTTAGGTTAGGTTAGGTTAGGTAGGTTAGGTTAGGTAGGTTAGGTATGGTTAATTTTGGTAGGTTAGTTTAGTTCAAGTTAGGTTAAGTGAGGTAGCTTAGTTTATGTTAGGTTAAGTTAGGTAGTTATGGTTTGCCAACAAAGAGCATATATATATATATATATATATATATATATATATATATATATATATATATATATATATATATATATATATATATATATATATATATATATATATATATATATATATATATATATATATATATATATATATATATATATATATATATATATATATATGTTAGTATATATATAATTTTTAATTGTTGTAGTGTTATGAATGAGATGATTGACAAGGCATCTTACAAGATCAAAGTCTCTCTCTCTCTCTCTCTCTCTCTCTCTCTCTCTCTCTCTCTCTCTCTCTCTCTCTCTCTCTCTCTCTCTCTCTCTCTCTCTCTCTCTCTCGCACACACACACACACACACTCATATATATATATATATATATATATATATATATATATATATATATATATATATATATATATATATATATATATATATATATATATATATATATATATATATATATATATATATATATGGTAATGAAATCTAGGGTAAAAGGTTATAATGTTTCAATTAACTATATCCTCAATCTGATGAATATAAACGCCGTACATTAGCAACGTTTTGCCGTGAAATTAAATTAAATACTAAATAAAACATTATAATCACTGAAATTTTTTATTTTATTTTTTATTTTTTTTATGCTGAGCCTAGCTTTTATTCAGGAGATGTACCTTAATTAAAAACCACTCTAGATAAACTCTTAAAAATATAATATGTTATTTATATGACTAAAATCTTTAAGGTATTAAAATTTGAAGTAATTCTATCAAGTAGGACACTTTTCCTAAAACTTTGATTTTTTCAACTTTTCCGAAGAGCATCGCCTAAAATATTCTGCTTCTTTACCTCCATTTTTTCCCATTTCACTAATAATGTTTATTATACAATAAATATGAAATATGAAATTCTCAGGACGAGGAGGAGGAGGACTCTACTACGAGCTTGCTTCCCTTCAGGAGAAGATATGGTGGTACATTAAAAAAAAAAAAAAAAAAAAAAAAAAAAAAAATTGTTAAAAAAAAATGTAGTGGAATGGAATAAAAACTGCTTTTGGTCTTTCTTACAATTTGTAAAATACTTGAGCTGCTAGAGTAAAAATGTTTGATATGGGAATTGTAGGTGTAATTTGGAAATCGAAAGGTCTCATGTGCCGTTCGTTGCTCCATTTGTAACGGTTCAGGAGGCTAACAAAGTTTACATTTTTCCTTCTTTACTTTAGCTGACCATCTATTCACACATCAAAGTCTCTCTCTCTCTCTCTCTCTCTCTCTCTCTCTCTCTCTCTCTCTCTCTCTCTCTCTCTCTCTCTCTCTCTCTCTCTCTCTCTCTCTATCTATATATATATATATATATATATATATATATATATATATATATATATATATATATATATATATATATATATATATATATATATATATATATATATATATATATATATATATATATATATATATATATATATATATATATATATATATATATATATATATATTATTATTATATTATTTATATTTATTTATTTATTTATTTATTTACTTATTTATTTATTATTTATTATTTATTTTGATTTTATTAAAGGAAAGAAAGAATAATATATTAAAAAAAGAATAATGTAAAACGTAATTTGGCAACTCCTGGCTCTCTGAGGCAAGCAAAGACGCGGGAACTTCAATTTTATTAGTACCGAGGCGGAAGCTTTAGCATTTAGACGCTGTTTGTGTTTTCTTCTTCCTTTTTTTTTTTTTTTTCTTTCTTTTTTTTTTTGTTTTGTTGTTTTTTTTTTTGTTTTTTTTTTTATTGGGGGGTAGGGGGAGAGAGAGGAAACCCATATTATATACCATTTAAACCTATCTTAAAAAAAAATTCTTACAGTGTCTCGCAACTATCCACCCTCCACCCTCCACCCTCTCTCTTTCCCTCCCTTCCAAACCCTTATTAGGTATAGTATAGGAACGAACCAATTTCAAATCGAATTTTTTTTTTTTTTTTTTTTTTTTATTTTATATATATATATATATATATATATATATA
Organism: Armadillidium nasatum; assembly: GCA_009176605.1. Classification (NCBI taxonomy): domain Eukaryota; kingdom Metazoa; phylum Arthropoda; class Malacostraca; order Isopoda; family Armadillidiidae; genus Armadillidium; species Armadillidium nasatum. Next base: position 11,634 of record SEYY01013330.1, read on the forward strand.
TATATATATATATATATATATATATATATATATATATATATATATATATATATTATATTTTTTTTTTTTTTTTTTTTTTTATTGTATTGTAAGGGTATTTTATTTTATATGATTTTAATATTATTTTAAATATTATTTGGTAACTTATTTTTAACTGGCAACTATTGTTCTGAATTATTTTTCGGTGAGGTCAGTGAATTTATAAAAAGAGACAGCGGGGTAGGCACTGTTTTCTTGTACGGTATACTCATGGCTATACTATTGAAAAATTGGGCTACCAGTAATGTTTGGGCCTTATCATCTCAGTAGTTTAATAAATAACAAATCTTATGTAATATTTGTAGGATATATTACAACAAATTCTTAATTGTTGCAATGAGTTGGATTCACTTGTAATGCTTATGTATAAGGCAATCACAGTGGAAGCTGAACCTTCACCTAAGTCTCCTTAATAACAATAAAGTACAAGTCCATCATAAAAAAACACCTCTTTGTTGCTGTGTATTTAGGAGGGGTTTTTGTACTTAGTTGGCTACAGGGGTGGTTGAAGGACCAGAGGTTGTGCCAGTGTATGGAAAGAAAATTTTCATCACAGGAGTAGTTGCCTGCCTGCCCAGGGTTCTGTGCTATGATCTCTTATATTGATAATTCGGAGACAGCAAACTTTAAAGTTTGAAGAAGGCTTTCATTAATAACAAGATGAGTCATCTGTTTTAAAAGTTAAAACAACATTTTAAAAGCAGGACAATTAACAAATGAGAATATAGGGTGGCATTTATAGTGATGTTAGGAAATTCGGTAATTGTGGCGCTGACCGTAGTCAATTTGGTAATAGTAGCATTCACAGTAGTACATTTTGGGATACAACACCAGCTTGCTGAAACTAATCACATACCAAAGGGGTTGCAAGGTTGACTAAAAGTACGAGAAGGGATTTCAAATTAATATGACCTAGGAATTTCTATTACAAGGTTGCAGGGTGTTACAATTTTTTTTAAAAAAATTCAAAGTTATTTTGTGTATATATATATATATATATATATATATATATATATATATATATATATATATATATATATATATATATATATATATATATATATGGCTTACGTGTAGATTGTTTCTGACTTTCGATATTTTTTATATCAATATTTTTTTGTCGATATTTTTATTCCTATAATGAATGCTCGTTTGAAATACCCTTAGGATATAAAAAACTGATTAAATAATCATTAAAATATTCATCAGTATCTTTAACCAATCCTATCTTAAATTATAATCATACATGGTTGACTTTAATTTGTATATCTACATCCAAGAAGGTGTATGCTGTGACATCATCTACTTGAGGGACATCATCTGTTGATGTCACAAATACCTTTAACAGCCGTTCATTTAAAGGCTTGATCTAATCTTTGCGTCCCACTTTATTTTTCATTTCTGAAGAAATAACCTCTCTACTCATTGGAGGTACAAATGATACAATTCCATATTATCTTTTTAGTTCTCTGATCTTTTTACCAATCTATGAGATGTATTAAACATACGAGCTCTTGCTTCTATAGAGAACGGAGACAAACTTAAAATTTGAATTCTTTTGGAGTAGTTTGCAACTTTAAATGCAGATACTAACTCAGACATCATCATGTCTTCATATCTGTAACATACATATTTGTAAAAGTTTTGAAAATACATAAATTTGCAAAGCTAACAAAGTATTCACATTCATAAGAGGTTTAATGCATCTAGTTAATAACACAAAACTACAATTTATAAAATTGTATAATTTAAACTATCATTTTGATTTTTTTTAATGGGAAACAAGAAGATAAAAACCTTTTTTTAATTTGTTGTTGATCCAATGGTAAATCCTCTTCTTGAATTGACAATGTTACATCATAAGAATCTTCAAATTGCGTCTTAACAACAGTTGTCAAGACAGTTTGTAGTTTCTCTTCTCACTTTTTTTTTCTTTGTTTTATTCCAAAATGTGCTAGAAATATGGCCAAACATTAACAAAGTGTTGTTGACCTTATTAAGAGAATTGTAATTGTTTGTAAGCAGATAAATCGTGGTAGAAAAAAAATATATTAAAAAAAAAAATTATGTGATAAATTACAATTTGACTCATGCAGGGAGGATATATGGTAAAATTGATATATACTTGGGAAAGGTTTTAACCTCCCTGCCATATGTGGGTGGAGGTTCGTTAGCAAGCATGGAAATTAAACATTACTCTTATTCCACATGTTCTGGGGGTTCCAACCACAGACCTCTACAATGTTGAAATGACCCCAGCCAGAATATATTGGGCAATTTGCAACTTACCACAAACTTTTTTAAATTAATACATTTTCTAGTACTCATGATGATTTGCATGTTTATAGACAATTCTCGTTAACAAGCTTCAGTTATTGTATGATATTCACTGTTGTAAACAAATGTTACAAAATTAGTTTTCTAATGTAAGAAGAAATATGTTTACTTGTTGTTATTAGGTAAAGGCTCATTTGGTGTAGTCAGCCTGGTTGTATAACAGGATTTTTCATACTTTATTTTGAAATTATTTAATTTCGTTTTACGACCCATTTTTATTGTTTTTCTTCAATATACATTACATTTTCGGTTTATATTTTGAATAGCATGTAAATACCAGGTATGAGATGAACCATGCATAATAACCACCTAATATACTTTAAATAATTCAACTAAGCTAAACATGCAATATTCAAAAGGATCAGTCAGTCAAATATACCAATCAGAAAATGTAAGAGATTTAAAATGAACCAACCAACCAACCAACCAACCAACCAACCCAGGTTCTAAGTCAAATTGATTGTCATAAAGTATTAAATATGGCCTTAGAAAGTTGTCAATCATACTATACTGTGCTATGAATATAGTAAATATTATTTCTTTACATAAATACACTGTTCGGTGCTTTCCCTAAAGTGAGTTTTTAACTTAAAACCTTTTCAAGCAAGGTAATTTTCTTATTTAAACCTAAACCTTGCTAGTTTAAAGTTATTTTTAAAATATTTCTTGATAAGGCCTACTATGATCATCATTGTGGAAATAATATTCAGGACTTACTGGTAAAGGTTAACAAGTTATTTGACCTTTCATATATTGAAACATATATCAATGCAAATATTTTAACATTAGTATTATTATTATTTACCTTTCATTTCATTTATGCCTATTATTATTATTATTATTTAGTTTTCTAGCGGACTTAGTTCGACTTATTATAACCTGAATGACCAAAGTTTGCCATGTGATATAGTCCTTACTGATAGATGGAACATTTCCATAGAATACAGGTTTACTGCTTTATTACACCATATATATATATATATATATATATATATATATATATATATATATATATATATATATATATATATATATATATATACGGTAGGGATGGAGTGAAGTATTGGTATCGGCAAGTATCTGCACATTTTCCGATACTGTATCGGTATCAGCAAAAATTTTTGGATAAGAGTAAAGTATCGGTATCGGTATCGGTAGTAGTATCGGCAAGTATCGGCATATTTTTAGGTATTGGTATCGATAAAAATTTTGGTATCGCTCCATCCCTAATATACGGTATATATATATATATATATATATATATATATATATATATATATATATATATATATATATATATATATATATATATATATATATATATATATATATATATATATATATATATAACAATCTGTAGAACAAATTACTTATATCTTTAACATTCATCTTAAAATGAAAAAGTACAACCTATTACTATACAAGGGAATTTATTAATAAAATTATTGAAATTTTAAAATATTGATATATAAGGTCAGACAACTTCTTAATGTAAACCGGACTTAGTTTAGTATTGTTAAACATGGTTATTTTATAATGGTTAATAATAGCAGAAAAATAAAAATGTCAGGAATAAGTCAAAAACATGCAAAGTTTTAAGAAAATTATCACGATATTTAGCCATTAGCAAATCAGTGGATAAGGTGCCCCATGTAAGGTTGATGTGAAAGTTTTTAATGTGGTATATAATGGAGTAATGCAAGGTTGGATTAAAGAGTGGTTGAAGAAGATATGCCACTGAGTACTATTGAATGGCAATAAATCTTCACAGGAAATGATGAAGAGTGGTGTCCAACAGGGTTTCATGTTGGAGCAACTACTTTTCCTCATATGTTTAAATGATTTGAGCTAGGGATTTTTTTTTCTTCTTCTTCTTCTCCCATTATTAAAAGTTTCTAATCTCAAGGCCATTGCTCTATTTGAGGATTTAATGAAATGAAATGTAAGGTTTCCAAGTTTGCAGATAATACCAAAGGGCTTGTTTGTAAGAAGTAATGTAGACAGACTTCTTTGATGGGTAGATAAGTGACAAATGAATTTTATAAGTAATAGTGAAAAGTGTAATTCTATTCATGTATTTTACTTGAATGAAGATTATTACATTATAAATGGAGATTGACTCTAGTATATAAAACGAGAACAATATTTGGATATGATTATTAGATGTATCTGAAAGTGGCTAATCATCATTTAAAATCAAGGATTTTTTATTTTTTTTAGTTATATAATAAATCACCATGTTGATTACAAAACCCAGAAAATTATAAGTAAACTGTGTAATAGGTATTCAACACAAGTTTTGACCTCATTTAAGAAAATATATATATTTATGATGGAAAGAGTACAAAATAGTTCCACAAGAATGAATTCTGGCCTTGAGAGTAAGAGTTATGAGGAGAGGCTGAAGGAGTTAGGAATGTATTCTGTAGAAAGGTCATTTCTTGCAGGGGATATGATACAAGTTTACAAAATATTTGTATTTTTCAATAATACTGAAATCAATAAATTTTTTATAGTAGAACATAGTTCCAAGGGAAACCAGAGACCATGATAAGAAGATTTGAAAGAAACCATATAATCTTAATATATAAAACTACCCATTGAACATAGTTAATTTTGTAATGGTTTGCCACAGAAAATTGTTGAAATCACTTCCAACATTTAAGAGAAGATTGGATAGGTATATGGGTGATCTTGGCATCATATATCATTACTAAGCCAATTTGTTGGGATAGTAGTTATATATATATATATATATATATATATATATATATATATATATATATATATATATATATATATATATATATATATATATATATATATATATATATATATATATATATATATATATATATATATATATAATAGTTCACATCTCACAGGCATTGCCCTATTCTAGGAGCAGAACTTTTCTAGGTAGTATATATCTAGGATCCCCATGTGGGATCAACCTGGCACCCTCAAGCATGTGAGTTAATTTATGACCATATGTTATTTTTTATGACCATAATCAAATGAAGAGCAGCATGTAGTTTTCATGTGTCGTAGCTTTAGTTTTGGCATTTGTTGTTGGAGTGTGTGTGTGTTGTCTTTCACTTTGAGAATCGTAATGTTGAATAAACCTTTGGTTTGACTTTGCATATTTAATCCATATATTGTGTATTGTGGGATATATATTTTGCATGTGTTTAGGTAAGCAAATTGTCTACTTTCGTTTGACTGGAACAGTCTTGATAGGCTCTTGTGGCTTTTTGTTGTTGTTATTTTTCTTATGTTCTTACATAGTCTGATCATTCATTTGCAATGAATTAATTTTAAGAAATAATTTAATTCTAATACAAAAGGCAAAATATTTTTTAAAAAATATTTCTGACTTTGGTTTTAATTTTAAATCTGAATTAGTACAAAAATTTTGAGAGGTGTTCTTAATTTTTTCCTCTTTCTGTTCTCAGGTTTTTTAATCATTTGGAAAATGTTTCCATTAATATAAATATTAATATGGATTTAAAATGTAAAAATGAAATAAAAGTAGAAGAGTTGGACTTGGATTATGACTCTTATCAACAAGATTCTCAGGTGAGGTATATATATATATATATATATATATATATATATATATATATATATATATATATATATATATATATATATATATATATATATATATATATATATATATATATATATATATATATATATATATATATATATATATATATATATTGTTAGGTTAAAATATTCTTTATTAAATTATATAATAATAATAATAATATATATATATATTATTATTATTATTATTATTATTATTATTATTATTATTATTATTATTGATACATTCTTTTATTTACTACACATATACTTTAAAACACCATATAAAGTATATGTTCACTGGCTGTTGTACCATATAAAGTATATGTTCACTGGCTGTTGTACCATATAAAGTATATGTTCACTGGCTGTTGTACCATATAAAGTATATGTTCACTGGCTGTTGTACCATATAAAGTATATGTTCACTGGCTGTTGTACCATATAAAGTATATGTTCACTGGCTGTTGTACCATATAAAGTATATGTTCACTGGCTGTTGTACCATATAAAGTATATGTTCACTAGCTGTTGTTATTTTTTATTTATTTAATTTTTTTTTTTTCATGTACGAATATAATGTATCTTAAATTCTCTTTTGTATATGAAGCCTTTCTGAAAGCAAGGAGTAGATTTTCAACAATATTTTGATGTTCTTAGTTAAGTAAAATAAAGAATAACATTCTTTATTGTGAGCATAGTGGGTAGGTCTCGAGTCAGAGAGTTGGATAAAGGGAGAATGAGATTGTATTTTTGTGCTGAGAATACAGTAGTGATGAAAAATTAAGATTTTTTTTTTATGATGAAGATGAAATTGAAATGTATGTTTTTTAAAAATTTTAATTATTTTAATTTAACAATTTGATAATATGGAAGTATCAAATTGTCTTTTCTTTATTTTAATGTGTGATTACATGTAATTTTAATATTTAGTATGTTCCATTCTTATAGCCCTGGATATGCTCTTATAGATATAAGATTAGTAGTCATAAGTTAATAAAATTTGCCCCAAACATTTGTTGGTGTGTGAGAATCATGCTAGCCTCATAAGGAATGTTGAAAGTGATTGCCATTATCATCAAGGCATGCCTGCACACACTTTTCTTTGTTGCAGAATGTTGCAGCCAACATATTGGGAGTAACAGCGTGAATGTTGCCTTTCAGTTGCACAAGTGTACATAGCTTGTTGCAATATACTTTCCCTTTCAGCAAGCCCCATAGGAAGAAATCTGCCGGATTTAAGATCAGGTGACCTTGTTTGCCAAAGTCCCTTGCAAATGACCCAATCTTCTAGAAAGGACACAATTTCGTACATTCTAATGTTGAATGTGTGGCAGTTGACACCATTCTGCTGAAAATAGCCAGTACAGAGTTCCTTGTCATCCAGATGATTTATGAACTCATTGAAAATGTTCATATGCAAATTTTATTAACGTATTACCTGTACCTTTATTAGTCATTATAAAAATAATAATAAATAATTATATTGCCTTAATTTAAAGAAGTAATTTTTTTATTATTTTTAATTTCATTTGCTTGATATAAAGTTTCATTTGATTTAATTATGTTTTAGTACATTTAAGATCAGATCTTATTTTGACAACCCCAAGTGTAAAATCATTATAGCAGTTGTAAATATTGATGTATACATTGTATAATAAAGTTTTTATTTATTTAATTTTGTAGTTAATCTGATTTGTTTTTTCTCAAAACTACAAAAATATAGTGAAATATAATTATTGTCTTTTTATTTTTATTTTTATTTTTTTTTTTTCCTTCTTTCTTTCTTTCTTCACCCTCCTAACCCTGTCAAATAATGAATAATGTTTTGTAGTTTGAAATTTCTTACATCTGAAAACATATCCTGTGCTATGATTTATTTTGCTTCGTTAACTTATGTTTATCAATTTTTTATTTTTAATAATAATGTAATTGATTGTTCATGAAAGTGACATTAATGAAAAGTTGATAAGTGGTTAAAAATATTTACACAAACAGGTTTTGTCTTGAAATATGATTATTGTTTGTGATCGTGTAACAGTTCTTTTTAATTATCCATCCCGAAAGACCTGTCATAAATTCTCTTACAACTTCTGAATTTGTTAAGACTTCTTTCTCTCACTATGTATTTCCTTTCTAATTTTGACTAATTTTTCTTTACAACACTGGATGATGTCATAATATTTTGTAGTATTTGTACTTCCCTTTAACCCCAACAGAGTTAACATCTTTTTGATGGTCTGATTAGTCTTCAATTTGATTGCCTCCCTTCATGGATCTTTATCATACTTAGGTTTGATTTTGATTGTATTACATTCCATTAAGCTTATTTATATTCTTTGCTTTTATTTTAGATCTTTCCCAGCAATGAAGCGAGTTTCGCTTTAGCTGAAGGTATTAAAAATGAAGAATTAGATGAAAAGCCATTAATAAGATCAGAATTGGGAGAATCAGAGAAGGAATCCATATTTGATGAAGAATTGGTAAACAATAATGTCATAAAATCAGAAAATCAGACGATGGTTGAGAAGCAATTTTGTTCTCAGAACTTGAAGGTTTGCCAATTCAAATTTGATTTTTACTTAAATTACAAACAGGGTATTAATTGAATGGAAAACTTTTTTTATTATTATTATTATTATTGAGTTAATTTAATTTATAGAAATTTATGACCCTAAAAATGTTGAATAAAGTAAATGACGGAGGTTCAGAGGCACAATTTGAATCAGATGAAGAAAAATTCTTTGCATAATTATTGTTATTATTATACAGTTTTGATATATTTTTTAATATAACTGTAGCTCATACAAATTAATAAGTCAATTCCTGATTGCCAGTACCTCCGATTGTTCTTACTCTATTCCTCACAATGATGTCATCTTCATAAAATTTCCTTAGTCTCATGCTACTAATATTTTAGGATAGAATTTTGCTAAATCTATCCTATCAACAGTTCTCTCTATATATATTTATTATTATTATATTTCTACTTCCTCCTCTTCCTATTCTATTCTATTCCTATTTAGATCCTTTTGACCTTAATCGAAGAGGAACATAGTATAGATTTTTTTCTGTATGAATTGAACCATGACACGTCTGCCATGAGTCTGATTCATTACTTCATACGCTATGCAAGGAATTTCTTCTCTCTCTAACCTTTGAGAAAGAGAGAGACCATCCCTTATTCTTTTTGTACTGCTCATTAAAGATCTTTTCTTTCTTACTTCTACTATCCACTCATGTTGATTCCGAGCATGAGTGGCCACCAGCCCCCAAGTAGTGATGGGGGAAGGGGTGGATGAGGGGTTATATATGGAAGCTGCCCCTCTAAGCATCTCCGAGGCAGCTTTATATTTCACCATTTTTATTGTTTTAAAAGGGTAATGTACGAGTAAACGCATGTAAATTTGTACAGTATACGTGAAGAATGGTGAAGGATGTAAGAACATAGGCACTTCAATATGACTGGAGGGTACGCTAGAGACCCCCCC
>SEYY01013333.1:5000-7500 GCA_009176605.1 Armadillidium nasatum
AGATGGAATGAACACTAAGATTAAGTCTAGAGTACAGGAGTTCAAAGTTTAAAGTGAAAGGGAGAAAACGTCATGAAAGAGGTCATACAAGCCCCCTCACCTTCACCCCCTCACCTTCACCCCCTCCCCCCCCCAACCCTCAGCAGGTTAAGAAACGAAAGAGCTCAGATCGAAGACCAGTGCTCGTTGTAATAATAATGATATTATATTGAGAGAGAGGGAATACCTTGGAGACTAGAAAGAAATCGAGGGGAGAAGGTTAGTGCGAGAAAATATGGTAAAGTGAAAAACCCTACACTAAACCCTTTTAATCTTTTAAGAAGAGGTATGTGTTAAGTTGAATTATTATATACATAGTAAGAATAATCATTGAACATTTGGGCAATTCTCGCTACTTAACACTAGCAACAGGGATAGCGTGAAAAACAAATACTTAGATGCCTCATAAAAATAGTAGTCAAAATCATAACATGGGCATTCTCGCTACTTAACACTAGCAACAGGGATAGCGTGAAAAACAAATACTTAGATGCCTCATAAAAATAGTAGTCAAAATCAAATTAAAACTCTTCAGCATGCCCATCAATTTAAACCTCAATATCAATCAAAAGTGAAATCTAACTTTAAACAATTCAGCTCTTCAGATAATTATCAACTCAAATACCGGAATGATCAAACAAAAACTAATTTTATATCTAAGAAGCTTCTTCATATGTGAAAGGTAATGAGATCCTCCTAAGAATTAAAAAAAAAAAAAAAACTAAACAATTATGAACAACAGAAGATTCGAATTTTGCTCTCCAAGGTGATATTATTTACATTTCTGTGGAAAATTAAGTAAAACAGGAACCAAAGTTTTAGAGTTTGAACCATTGTGAATACCCATGTTTACATGTTCATTTAAGAGAAAAATCAGACGTCTGGAATTCTAGGAAGATTTCCTAGTTAGACTTAGTATGAAAAGAGCGAATTAAGGTGGTCGCGGAAATATATATAAACCATAGAGGATGAGTTCAGTTGGACTGGCATTTATAAACCTTCTCAGCGGTATTTCTTTTTGAACCGTCATGGTTTAGTGGTAACGCGCATACTTACCATCTTATGGTCATTGGTTCAAGTCCTAAAGAAGACATTAATATATTACAATTTTCTACATGGAATTAGTCTGTGAGAGTTACAGCGGACTTTAATCTCCGAGATTTTTTCTCTCTCTCTCTCTCTCTCTCTCTCTCTCTATATATATATATATATATATATATATATATATATATATATTATATATATATATATATATATATATATATATATATATATATATATATATATATATATATATATATATATACTATATAATATATATAGCAAACAATTTTAACACACCATAAAATTTCCTTTTCATGCTTTTGATTGTTAAAAAGTTTTAATTTATAAATACATAATTCTGCAAATAAAAAATAAAATAAATAATATAAATATATAAAAATAAATAAAATGAACAAACAAACTAACAAAAAAACAAATAAACAATTTTCTCGCATTGCCTCCAATTTTTTTTCTTGATATAAACTATTAATACTTTAAAGATGAAATTCTGATCTAAACACTTTTATATAAATATATATATATATATATATATATATATATATATATATATATATATATATATATATATATATATATATATATATATATATATATATATATATATATATATATATATATATATATATATATATATATATATATATATATATATATATATATATATATATATATATATATATATATATATATATATATATATATATATATATATATATATATATATATATATATATATATATATATATATATATATATATATATATATATATATATATATATATATATATATATATATATATATATATATATATATATATATATATATATATATATATATATATATATATATTATAACTTGAATCCTATTAAATTGTACGAAACAGATATTTTTTTAAACAAAGATGGAAACCGTACAGTACCAAACAGGAGTTAGGCCCTTAGGCAAATAATAATCCTTTTTTTTTCGCTCTCAAATTGGTAGGTTAACAATGTCAGTAATAGGGCCATTGTAAAAACGAAGGCAATTAACTTCTTGTTCACGTTTATATATATATATATATATATATATATATATATATATATATATATATATATATATATATATATATATATATATATATATATATATATATATATATATATATATATATATATATATATATATATATAGGTAAAGGTGGAGATTGTTTCTGAGTTTCGATTGTTAAAAAATATCGAAAATCGAAAATATCGGAGAAGCCTATCGTAAACAAGAGAGTTGTCAGAGGTACGAGGTACTATTACTAGACATAGACACAATTATTATTACTTACTTTTCTAGCAGAACCTAATTCGACTTATCATAACCTGAACTACCGAAATTGCCGTAAAAAGAGGCCTAACCTACACAAGAATT
>SEYY01013333.1:22500-25000 GCA_009176605.1 Armadillidium nasatum
ATTTCTAATATTTTTTTATATAGTTATATATTCTTTGACTAAAAACAAAGTTGCACACAAAATATTCACGATTGATTTTTTGATTAAAATTTATATAGACAGTTATCTTTTCAAAATTTTATTTTTTTTATTTCATTCAAGAAAAAAAAATCCTTATTTGTTTTTAACAGTCTCCGGTCACTCCTATTGATAGCGCAGTTGATTAAACAACTGAAAACGGAGATTTTTTTTATTATGCAAGTTCACTTCGTGAAAAGCCAAAGCCACCGTTTTGGTTGTTTCCGTATTTATCGTACACCTGTAGCTATAACAATAAAGTTTCTTTTATTAATATTATTATTATTTTAAATATGATAGTAACAATTAAATATCATCAATTATTAATATTCGAAGTTATAATTCATTTTTAAAATATTTGAAAACATTTAAAAATGATACTAAATAGTTTGGCAGACAGAACTTCGTACGTTTGGCAAGGATTCATTTGTATAAACTACTGAGGACTGTTTCAATGTAATAATAAGAAAAATAATAATAATAATTGCTTCGTTATTATTATTATTATATTATTATTACATTAATGTTCAATGTTGAGTGATGTATATTAATTAAAACAATTCAATTACTTCAGTCGTATCCTTTATTCATTGCAATAATATAATAATAATAATTATAATAATAATAATTATATGTGCATTGAGAAGTAAATAATTTTATATGTAGGCTATAATATCCATATATATATATATATATATATATATATATATATATATATATATATATATATATATATATATATATATATATATATATATATATATATATATATATATATATATATATATATATATATATATATATATATATATATATATAGAGAGAGAGAGAGAGAGAGAGAGAGAGAGAGAGAGCCTGAGGTCTGACTCACCTGGAAGGTTTTTAACAATTTCTTTTGTAAAATTAAGGAAAAAAATTAACAGGAAATTGCTATTAACCCTTTGACAGCATTTGCCAATAGTATATAAGTTTACAGAGAAAAATGTACGTATATAATCCTACATCGCTTGACACTTCGTGTGTATGCGCGCGCACTCACGTATATATATATATATATATATATATATATATATATATATATATATATATATATATATATATATATATATATATATATATATATATATATATATATATATATATATATATATATATATATATATATATATATATATATATATATATATATATATATATATATATATATATATATATATATATATATATATATATATAAAAGAATGAGTTATATGTTTTCCCATAAGTTTTCAGATTACGGAGCAAGTAAATCTTTTGACGGTTCCAAATACGGAAACAGGCTCCGGTTTTAACATTCTAATATTTCGCTTCTCCGGCTTCACCACTTTAAAAAGAATGGAGCTCCGACTTGTGCTCTGATTCCGGAGTCTGTCCTCTTAGTAAAAATAAATTGTTGACTTTCTATTAAAATTTTGAAAATTCTATTCCCTTGACTTATTACCTTTGAGAAGTGAAGTTGGAGCTTTATATTTCGCAACAGCAGGTGACTGAGGAGATAATCACTTCCTATCCAGCAACAGCAGGTGACTTAAGAGGTACCACTCCATCCAGCAACAGCAGGTGACTGGGGAGATTACCACTCCATCCAGCAACAGTAGGTGATTGGGGAGATAACCACTTCCCATCCAGCAACAGCAGGTGACTGGGGAGATAACCACTTCCCATCCAGCAACAGCAGGTGACTGGGGAGATAACCACTTCCCATCCAGCAACAGTAGGTGACTGGGGAGATAACCACTTCCCATCCAGCAACAGTAGGTGACTGGGGAGATAACCACTTCCCATCCAGCAACAGTAGGTGACTGGGGAGATAACCACTTCCCATCCAGCAACAGTAGGTGACTGGGGAGATAACCACTTCCCATCCAGCAACAGTAGGGGACTGGGGAGATAACCACTTCCCATCCAGCATCTTGACAAAGCTCAGCAAGAAATGCCGAATTGCAGAAAGAAGACCAAGAGTCAGAGAGTAGATCGTTCCTTATGAAAGAAAGCCACACTGAAATAAGATTAGGACAACTGAAATTTTTCAAATTTTCCTGTTAAGGATAGAATTCGAAACCTTTAGAAAAGAACGGAAGTTAAGAGTGCAAGACTGCAGAAAGAGTGCAGAAAGAGTGCTTGCAGAGTACAAAGCTCAGAAAATCTAGTTATGAGAACCACAGGATTAATACCATTAAGACTAAACGACATTTTAGTGCTAATCAGAGGGTAATGAAGTACAGAGAAAAGCCCCAATCAAATCTTACATCCCATGAGTAATATCTAATGAGAGGCTGGGACTTATATATATATATATATATATATATATTATATATATATAATTAATATATATATATATATATATATATATATATATATATATATATATATATATATATATATATATATATATATATATATA
>SEYY01013333.1:45000-47500 GCA_009176605.1 Armadillidium nasatum
GCACCCGACAGGCGCCAGCCTACCTGTTTGGACGGTGATGATGATGATGATGATGATGATGATATATATATATATATATATATATATATATATATATATATATATATATATATATATATATATATATATATATATATATATATATATATATATATATATATGAGTCCGCTTGGGGACGTCTGCATGAACAGTTGTTTATGAGCCTTCCCAGCGCAACTTTCTTTGGTACTGTCTTGGCACGGAGGCAACACTCCTTGCTTACCATCGAAGAGGTCTTTAAAAGTTGAATATTATATATATATATATATATATATATATATATATATATATATATATATATATATATATATATATATATATATATATATATATATATATATATATATATATATATATATATATATATATATATATATATATATATATATATATATATATTCACCTCTATTTGACATAAACAACTTCAACAAGTTCTGAAAAAAATTGTGAATAACAATTTTATTATTTGAATTCAATAAAAAATGAATATTATTTCATCCCCTTTTTTTCGTGAAGCTTAAAATCTCTTTCTTCTCGTTCCCTTTTCTTCAGAAAGTAGAAAAGAGGGAAAAAAGAAGTTGGTAAATCGGCTTAGAGAAGAAAGCAACTTCCATAAACTATTTGAATCAAATATTCTAATTCGATAATGTATTTTCGAGCAAAATACTCTCCAGTGTTTTCGATTCGATTTTGCCGAATTTTGTATTCGATGTAAGGGAAAAAAAAAAAAAAAAATGATAGAATGACTTGACTATCGGAAAATACATTGAAAGCTCCCTAAACTTTTTTTTTTTCTTTTCTTTTCATAAATACTTAAAAGTAATACGTGTTTTCGGCTTTTGTTTTGCATTGAAAAGTACAAACTTTATAAATTCGAATGTATAATCTCGAAAAGTAGACACGTGACTGACTAAACAGAAAAAAAGAGAATAAAAAGTTTGATAAATATTTTAGATATTTTCTTACAATAGAGTAATAAATAAATAAATAAATAAATAAATAAATAAATAAATAAATAAATAAATAAATGGAGTATCATCACTTTTTCCATTCACATAATAAAAATATTAAAAACAATAATAAAAAATTTTAATATTAAATATTTCACATAAATAAAATTTTTAATATTAAAAACAATAATAAAAATTTTTAATATTAAATATTTCACATGAATAAAATTTTTAATATTAAAAACAATAATAAATATTTTTAATATTAACTATTTCACATAAATCAAATTTTTAATATTAAAACGATAATAAATATTTTTAATATTAAATATTTCACATAAATAAAATTTTATAATGGTAAAAGCAGTAATAAATATTTTTATTATTAAATATATTTAATGTTACATATATTAATTATTATAATCAATATTATAAATATTATTTTTAAGAGCTTCCGAAATCCTATATTCTCGAAATATGAGAAAGAATAAGATGTCAAAAATTTCGAAATGTTGAAAATATCATTATAAATTGAATGAATATCGATTTATTGTAAAAAAAATATTATCGATTAAGTATCGATATTTATCAAATTTCGTAAATACGAATAAACTTGTCTCTATAGTAATAAATTATGCATTTGAATTCTTAATTTTTTTTTAATTTTGAAATTTATTTTGAAAAGAAAAGAAGAGAAGAGAAGAGAAGAGAAGAGAAGAGAAAAGAAGAGAAGAGAAGAGAAGAGAAGAGAAGAGAAGAGAAGAGAAGTGAAGAAAAGATAAGAGAAGAGCAAAGTTTGGATTAGTCTACAGGGTTGGATCACGATAGGATAGCCAAGAGTAAGGGCGACAGGACTAGCAACCCGACCCTATAATTATTTTTTTTTTTTTTTTTTTTTTTTTTTAAGGAAAAGTTCACATCTCACGGGCATTGCCCTATTCAAGGAGAGGAACTTTCTAGCTAGTAAATACTAGGATCCCGAAGTGGGATCGAACCGGCGCCCTCAAGCACGTGAGTCAATCACCCTACCGTTCGAGCCACGGTAGACGCATTCAATAACTCCAGGAACAACATGAGAAACCACATCTCCGAGAAGCATGATCTTCTGGAGGGTTCTTTGAGAAAGTGCTTAGAGCTTCGATGGAGATGATGCAGTCCATCCGAAAGGGTTAAACCCCAACCTGGGAGTTTAAATAAAACTGACATTGAAACTGACGAGCCGAAAACAGGATCTTTTAGAGCCTTTTAGGAGAGAGTCTTTTGACAGCAAATTTAGAAAGATTTGGTTGCACTAACAGGATGAAGACCCTTCCACTGAGAAGACAAAGAATAAATATATATATATATATATATATATATATATATATATATATATATATATATATATATATATATATATATATATATATATATATATATATATATTATATATATATATATATATATATATATATATATATATATATATATATATATATATATATATATATATATATATATATATATATATA
>SEYY01013334.1:0-7500 GCA_009176605.1 Armadillidium nasatum
TTTGATAACCACTATGATAAACCGTGGAATCTTTATTTATAATTTTTTATAACTGCTAATGATGTTATAATTTCGAGGAATCGAACCCGGGTCCAAAAGATGGAAGTCCGTTGTGTTGACCACTACTCCACCGATGGTTCAAAATGAAATAATCCAGAACTTCTACTGACAAATCGCCTAGTGAAAAGTCCCTTCAATATTTCACCGACCACAACTTGGGCGTAGCGTCAACATGGACCAGGTTCTATCCTGAATATAAACCGCAGTGCAAATTTTATAATTTTGATAACCACTATGATAAACCGTGGAATCTTTATTTATAATTTTTTATAACTGCTAATGATGTTATAATTTCGAGGAATCGAACCCGGGTCCAAAAGATGGAAGTCCGTTGTGTTGACCACTACTCCACCGATGGTTCAAAATGAAATAATCCAGAACTTCTACTGACAAATCGCCTAGTGAAAAGTCCCTTCAATATTTCACCGACCACAACTTGGGCGTAGCGTCAACATGGACCAGGTTCTATCCTGAATATAAACCGCAGTGCAAATTTTATAATTTTGATAACCACTATGATAAACCGTGGAATCTTTATTTATAGTTTATCATAGTGGTTATCTTATAAAATTTGCACTGCGGTTTATATTCAGGATAGAACCTGGTCCATGTTGACGCTACGCCCAAGTTGTGGTCGGTGAAATATTGAAGGGGCTTTTCACTAGGCGATTTGTCAGTAGAAGTTCTGGATTATTTCATTTTGAACCATCGGTGGAGTAGTGGTCAACACAACGGACTTCCATCTTTTGGACCCGGGTTCGATTCCTCGAAATTATAACATCATTAGCAGTTATAAAAATTATAAATAAAGATTCCACGGTTTATCATAGTGGTTATCAAAATTATAAAATTTGCACTGCGGTTTATATTCAGGATAGAACCTGGTCCATGTTGACGCTACGCCCAAGTTGTGGTCGGTGAAATATTGAAGGGGCTTTTCACTAGGCGATATGTCAGTAGAAGTTCTGGATTATTTCATTTTGAACCATCGGTGGAGTAGTGGTCAACACAACGGACTTCCATCTTTTGGACCCGGGTTCGATTCCTCGAAATTATAACATCATTAGCAGTTATGAAAATTATAAATAAAGATTCCACGGTTTATCATAGTGGTTATCAAAAAAAATTTGCACTGCGGTTTATACAGGATAGAACTGGGCATGTTGACCTACGCCAGTGTGGTGGTTTATTGAGGACTTCTCACAGGCGTATGTCAGTAGAAGTTCTGATTATTTCATTTTGAACTATCAAAGGAGTAGTGGTCAACACAAGACTCTATCTTTTGGACCGGGTTCGATTCCTTGAAATAAACATCATTAGCAGTTAGATTAAAATAAAGATTCACGGTTTAGCATAGTGGTTATAAATTAAATAATATATATTAATATATATATATAATAATATTTATATTAATTATATATTATTATAAGTATATATATATATATATAACTGTTCCATTTGGAAAAGATCCCTTAACGACAGACACTATCGATCCAGTCATTACATGGAATTCAGCATGCAATTTGTCCTTTGTTCCTATCCAGATGAACGCTATCGTCAGCTTACTGGTTCAGCCCAACCCTGCCATGAGGGTGTATCTTGTCATTCTCACTATGAAGGACATTACTTCTTTCAATGAGTCCTTCCTACAACGTCAAGGCCGGAGTGACATAATACCCTCACTAGAAGAACATCCTCAACTACAATGAGCCTTCCTTAACAAAAAGGCTCGTGAGATGTTCAGGCAGATGGTTGAATTGCAGGGTAACAACATCCTTGGGTCAAACGCGGACTTTCTCTATGAAAACCGTTTTTAACCATTATTACAACAAAGGTCAAAGCAACCCTCATCATCAATTCTGGATGGGAGGATCCGATACTAATTCCATACCTTGATGGAAAATGTATCATTAATCATATATCCTAATATTTTATAGATTACTACCACAAAGCTAAACCTTTGATTATTAATGACAGGCCTCACCGGCCCTTCAACCTGTCCCGGCAAAAATCAGGGAAAACGGGGTTTGCATCCAGGGTGGAATGGGAAATTATACTGAGGACAATCCAATTCATTTTTTTTTTTTTTTTAAAATTTCATTTTCCCTGAATTTTCAGTATATATTTTTTTTTCCCTTTCTAGTGTTTTTTAATAAAGTTTTTTTTTTTTTTTGAAATACATTCAAATAAATGGCGAGTCCAACACTATTGGAATGACCTTAAATTAGGACTCTTATTCAGAATTTATTGCAACAAAAACTTATAACATATTTTGTTCAGAGTTATAGAAAATGTTATAAGCCCAAACTGAACAAAAAAAAAAAAAAAAAATTTTTGAAACAAAAATCCACTTCAACAAAAAAATTAAAAAAAAACAAACATAACATTTTTTTTGATGGTGTATAGAGAGGGATGGGATACAAATTCCTATATATACCATATTCATGCGATCCTTGGTTCGAGATATAGCCTTCAAGACATTCAATTTTTGACAAATTCAAAATTCCCAAAGTTTTGAGGCTATATCACTTCAAACAAATGATTTAATAATAATAATAATAATAATAATAATAATATATTATAAATAATAATAATAAAATAATAATAATAATAATAATATATAATATATATATATATATAATATATATTATATATATTAATATATATATATATATATATATATATATATATATATATATATATATATTATATATAATTTATATATATTCTCTCTGGTGAAAATAGGCCCACAAATTCCACCAGAATAAATTATCTGGTCGTAATGGCGACGCGACCCGACACACGGCAATTGAAAAGGGAAGTCAAGGAAGTTGGAAAAAGATAAAGTGAGTGAGTTCCAGACTTTCAGTAGAGTACATGTAAGAGTGAGACAGTGGTTAAGTCTGGGGTCGGAGAGTTTGGACAAGAAAGGATGAGTGTGAAAGGTGTCGCACGAGCCCTTCTCACTGGAGTATGCGACGTGAGAGTTCAGAAGAGCAATGTATATTGTAATAGCGATAGTATAGAGAAAGTGACACAACAATTCAACGGGAAGAAAGATTGGAGAGAGTAAGTAAGAGCATAAGAGTTTATAAGATGAAAGGCCCTAGACTCCACCTTTTCAAGAACTGTATGTGTGGAAACCACAGAGGAACAACCCCAATACAGAGCAAGCAAATGGGTGGCTAAAAAAAAAACCCACAAAGGAGCCTCAGAACACTCAACCTCTAAGTAGCTTGCTTAGTGAGAGAAATAATGTGATCTTTCCAAGAAAGATCACGAGAAAAACAAACACAAAGAATGTTGAGGACAGATGAAAGGTTTAATTGATGTTTTGAAGAGATAGAGTTGTGTAAGAAGAGTGTAGAGATGGAGAATTGAGTTTTTGAAGATTGAAAGCGCATGTTTTCCTACCTTTGAAATAGAATTCAGTTGCTCATATGTTGAATCTTTCAAATGAAAGGAGTAACTGGAGTCATCAGCATAAGAGTATAGGAGAAAGTAAGAGAGAAGATCATTATTAAAATTAGAAAAAGAATTGGAGATAGAACAGATCTTCCAGTAACACCACTATTTTATATTTATAGAAGAACGGTCCTCTACAATAGCTGCTAAAGAACGACCGAAAGGAATTAGAGAAAAGGTACGAGAGAAGATAATTCCAAAGAGAGAAGTTTGAAATCAAAGCTTTTGCCAGACTCTATCGAAAGCTTCGATATGTCCAGCGCCAAGGAAAGATTACCGAAACCCCGAAGAGCGGAGGACAAAAGTCAGAAAGTAGGGAAAGAAGATCACCAGTTGAACGTTCTTTACGAAAGCTATACTAGCGATCAGAGGTAAGATTAGAAGAATTAAGGTGTTTCCAAATTTTCCTGTTAAGGATAGATTCGAAAACTTTAGAAAGAATGGAAGTTAAAGAAATAGGACTGTAGTTAGAGGGTTCATAGGGGTCCCTCTTCTTCGGCACTGGTTGAACGAGAGCACATTTCCAGCAAACATGGGAAGGTCAAAGTAGAAAGGCAAAGAGGAAATAGTTTACCAAGACAGAGTGCAAGCTCGGAAGCACAATTTTTGAGAACCGAGGAGAAGTACCATCAGGACCAAACGCCTTCTTAGTGTTAAGCTCAGAGAGATCAGAAATGACATCTTTAGAAGAAATTACAATGTTATGCATAAATGAGTTGGAGGGGGATGAAGGAGGAGGAATAGCTCCAGAATCGTCTAAGGTAGAATTAGAGGCAAAAGTATGAGTGAAGAGTTCAGCTTTAGAAGAAGGTAAAATGGCAGTTGTGTCATCAGAAGAAACTAGAGGAGGGAAAGAGGAAGCAAAGTAAGTTGACATTTTTTGCAAAATGCCAGAAAGGGCGAGAGGAAGAAGATCCAGAAAAATTACTGCATTGTGGCGGAGAAAAGAATTTTTTGTTTCTCAAAGAATAGATTTTGCACAATTCCAGGATGAAATATAAATTGAATGAGTTTCAGGAGTTTGAAGACGACGGTAATCTCTGAAGGCAGCATCCCTATGGCTTTAGTGGAAAAGAAAGAATATGGAATATACGACTATGTCAGAGAGAATCACCTATGTTATACGCTCAGCACACTCTGAGGGACCCCTCCCACGAAAGCAATGCAATAATCATTCCATGGGAAATCAAAGAATTACAACCGAAAGTCAGACCAGTTATCAGCACTGAAGTGCCAGAAACGTCTCCTCGCTGAAGGCGAGGGCCGTTCTCGCGGAAAACTTGGAGACAGAACAAGATACGGAGATAAGAAGGTGATCGGATGAACCCAGAGGAGGAAAGAGTTTAACAGTATAATGAGATGGATAAGAAGTAAGGAAAAGATCAAGTATGTTAGGTTCATCACCAAGACGGTCAGAGATACTGGTAGGGATTTGCACCAACTGCTCAAGGTTGTTCTGGATAGAAATGTTGTAGGCGAGTTCACTGGCTGGATCATGAAAACTAGATGAAAGCCATTGGCGATGGTGAATATTGAAATCACCTAAAATGTTGATTTCGGAGAAAGGAGAAGTAGAAAGAATGTGCTCTATTTTGGAGTTTAAATAGTCGAAGAATTTTTTATAGTCAGTAGAATTAAGAGATAAATAGACAGAACAAATAAATTTAGTAGTAGAATTGGAAGAGAGCTTTAAGTCAAAGTAGAGAATTCAGGAGACTCCAAATTAGAGACACAAGAGCAACACACACACACACACACGCACACGCACACACACACTATATATATAAATATAAATAAATATATATATATATATATATATATATATATATATATATATATATATATATATATATATATAATATATAAAAAAATAAAAAAAAAAAAAAAAAAAAGCACTTTTTTTTTTTTTTTTTTAATAATTTTTTTTAAAAAAATACAATTTTTGCAAAAAAAAAAAAATTCACATGCTTATAACTTTTTTTCTGGACATGATATCAAATATCTGTCCTCACCAATGCAAGAAATTGGGGCTAAGATAATTCAGTTAAATTTTCAGCCCATGTGGACCAGTGGTTTGACCATGACATTCATTTTTTTTCAACTTTGGGTCCAAATAAATTTCAAACCTTTATAGGTTCAGAAAAATGCTCAAAATCAACTCAGAACTTCAGGACAAAATGCATATACCCTGAAAATTTCAGCTCAATCAGTCAAATAATAATTTTATATCTTACATTTTTCAAACTTACGTAAAACTGTTGAATCAGTATTATGAATCAAAAACAAAATTTTTTTTTAATTTTTGTACTTTTTGTTATACAAAATCTGTAATTTTCTGATTTTTTTCGGAGAAAATTCATATAATCATTAATTTAAGTGAATGTTGGCTATTCTACGAATTTCTTATAATGAAATAAACCTCAAATTTATATCTAATTTTTTTGAAGTAAAATTTCAGTGCTTTTGACCTCTTTACAAATTTTAGGCAACCCCGGCCCTGGCCAAATTCCAGCCCCGGTCGTTTCTACCTGTGATCTTAAGAAATACAAATTCGTAAGCCTTGTAACATCACCAAGGTATTGTAATTAATGAAAGTGTTGATATACATGTATATTATATTAAAATGTAGAAACAACAATAGTATAGTAATGGTAATATTTCTTAGGCTTTTTGTAATTCTGAACTCAAATTTAACAAAATCATTAAGGTGAAGCATTTGGCTCTGATAGAATCTTGCCAGTAGTATCCACATCTAGAAAAGTATTAATACAATTATTTTCAGTCTTGTTAAAGAAATATATACCAACAGGTTGGTAGGAACAATCATTAATGAAAATATGTAAATAGAAATTTAAAAGAGATATTATTTAATTCTTGGTAGTTATTTTTGGGAAAAATTTTACAATGAATAAACTATATTTCATAATATTAATAATACTCAGGAGTTTCATAAATAATTTGGTTTTTGAATTGTATTTTATTGCTTGTAAGATGAGTTGTCCCTGAATTGAATCTTGCTGTTTGAAAAAAACTAATGATAATTGAAAGTATAAAAATAAATAACTAAACATAAAAGTTTTTCAATCTTGGAAATTAGTTGATTCTCTGATCCCAATAAATACATTGAAGCCAATAAGACTTTTCATTCACCCATACATAAACTTATAAATCTATTTTCAAACTTTTTAGGATATTTCCTTCTAATTCTTCTTACTAATTCGTCAATCTTTTCTATCAGGAATTTGTTTACTCTTCATACTTTTCTCACCCTCCCTTACACCAGCCCAGCTAATAATAAGAGAACACTGGGGTTTACCTACTGGGGTTAAATTTGTAAATTATACTTTTTAATGGTGGATTAAATATAAGAAAATAATGATTTTTCTTCTTGCTTTTCAATATTTTCTTTTGTTTCTTTTGACCATTCTTCTTGTTAGTGAATGATCATCTTTGTGTTTTGATTTTAGATTTGGTTGAAAAATTTCTACATTGGGCACCCTAAAATCCTCTTCTAATTTCCTGACTGCACATGATACATTTAGCTATTTTGAGCCTATCCTGAAACATTGTAAAGTACTCCAATACTGCTGAAGTTGATCTTTTAACCATAGTGACTGAAAGTATAAAAAAAATAATAATTTTGAAATAATGTAGCTAAATGATACAAGTTTGATACACAGCAATAAACTAACAAAGATATATATATATATATAAATACAGGTTATATTGATAATTTTATATCTTACAATTTTTCAAACTTTAATTTAGGGTTTTACTTAAGTAAACCTGTTGAATAACTATTGTGAATCAGAAAATAAAAAAGTTTTTTTGTAGTTTTTTCAAATTTTTATTATACAAAATCTGTAATTTTCTGATTTCTTTTTAGAAAAATGAATATAATCGTTAAGTGAATGTTGACTATTATACTCCTTCCTCATAATTAAATCTAATTTTCTTAATCTAAATTTTCAGTAC
>SEYY01013334.1:12500-14129 GCA_009176605.1 Armadillidium nasatum
TATATATATATATATATATATATATATATATATATATATATATATATATATATATATATATATATATATATATATATATATATATATATATATA
Organism: Armadillidium nasatum; assembly: GCA_009176605.1. Lineage (NCBI taxonomy): Eukaryota > Metazoa > Arthropoda > Malacostraca > Isopoda > Armadillidiidae > Armadillidium > Armadillidium nasatum. The sequence continues at coordinate 12,595 of SEYY01013334.1, forward strand.
TATATATATATATATATATATATATATATATATATATATATATATATAGTATATATATATATATATATATATATATTAGTGATGGATCGGATGTCATATTTTCTAATTTGCGGATGCGGATGCGGATGCGGATGTTGAATTTTGGAGAAGTGCAGATGCGGATGTGGATGCGGATGTTGAATTTCCGAAAGTGCGGATGCGGATGCAGATGCCATCACCAATATATATCAATATTTTATGCATCAAATTTTATAATATTTACGCATTTATTATTATTCTTTGGTGGTGTCACAATGCATATTCTTAGACGCTGATGCGGGGTAGCGTCAGGAATGTGGATTGTGTCGTTCGTTACTGAGAATAGTTTTTCTATTTTTACCTTTTGTCTTTCCAGACAGGGTTTCATTTTCTGTTGTATTTTTTACTTGTTGTGTTGAGTGTTGGATCCCATTTATTTTGGTAATAAATAAACGAAAAATCCCAGCCTGTTTTTCTTCAACCCTCCTCCTGGAGTCACATTCCTTGTGTGTGGACCTACATCAACCACCACTTACCATCCAGGGGCCCATTTTAGCCCCCATAAAGTGGAGACGACCTGGAGTGTGGGATCTGGATTGGACACAGCAGGAGCGCAGAGACAGCAACTTTGGAACCCTTCTAGTGGGACTACTTTAAAATTATTAACTACTTAATTTTTTTATTATTTTTAATTATTTTATTTTTTGTCTCATATATATTTTTACATATTTGTAGATTATTTTTTTAATTAATTTATTTTATTTTATATTTTTATTTATATTATATATATATATATATATATATATATATATATATATATATAATATATATATATATATATATATATATATATATATATATATATATATATATATATATATATATATATATATATATATATATATATATATATATATATATATATATATTAATATATATATATATATATATATATATATTTTTCTATTTTTACTTGTTATTATTTTATTATTTTTAATTATTTTTACATCATGCCTAACAATGATTCTCCCCTGCCTTCTACACCCCAGCCTGCACCCTTTTTCCCACGCTACATTCCTGACGATGTGGATTTGTGGCTTTTGCAGCTGGAGGCTATATTCCCTTTTTCTTATATCTCAGAGGTGAGATATAGGGCACTGGTTTCTCTACTTCCTCCGGAGGTCCTTCGTGTTGTTAAGGATGCACTTCCTGGCATTCAGGTGTCCCAACACCCTTTCACAACATTAAGGACAGAGGTGTTGAACAGGGTCGCGACTTCTAGGGAGGAGCGAATTGCTCAGCTTCTGAGTGGTGAGGCTCTTGGAGACCGCACTCCAAGACAACTCATGACGCATTTGCTTGGGCAATTGGGGTCTCCGCCGACTGAGTCTGAGACCCTCCTTATTTGGGAGCTCTTCCTCAAGAAGCTGCTTGTCACTGCACAGGGGATACTTGCAGCTACTTCTCCTTCTACACCTCTTCAGGAGATCGCCTCCATCGCGGACAGAATCTTTCGC
>SEYY01013336.1:0-12500 GCA_009176605.1 Armadillidium nasatum
GGTTATTAGTTCATTATATATTTATATTGGAAGTTATTTTATAATATGATTTCATACATCATTGATTGTTATTTATATATATATGAATTGAAATCGTTGCAATGTGGGAATTTATGAATTTATGATGATTTTATAGGGACCTTGTTGAGTCGCCTTTTTGGATGGACCTCACGGAGAGTTATTGGTTGCGCCCGATACTCGCTATTCTTCACTTGATTTAATTCTAGATACATGTTACTTAAGAGTACAGTATTGTGAAGCCGTTTTCATGACTTGGTTCTGTATTGCAATACGAGAATTCAACTCAGGGGTCATGGTTATATTATGTTGTTTTGAGAATCTTACGTTGAGACCAGCCAGAGATGAGAATAACTCTCTTGGTGGTAAGATAGGTTATGTTATATTTTCATTAATTGTCATTTGATTATTTTATAGTGTATTAACTCTATATTTCTCCTCAGATATATAAATTTAAATAATTGTAATAAAAATGGATAAGAGATTTGACGCAATTTTTGGCACTCAAAGAGAAAGAAAATAAATAACATCGAAAATTGCAAGATGAAATGCAAATGAGATAAAATGGGAATAAAGAGCTCTAATGATTTTTGTTGAAACTCCAGGAAATTGCTAAGGTAAATTGTCCTGAGAGAAGGTAAAGGATTATATTATATGTTTTTCATTAAAGTTTTATGGTATATTATATATGGTGTATTTAGCTCCATTCCTAACACGGGAAAATTTGATAACATTTGAAGAAAGATTGAATTTCGCGCATTGGTTAAAGAGGAATATTTGAAAGAAAAAGGGGAAAATACGATATTTGTATAGATAGAGTTAAGTATGTATATAGTTAGAGTTGAATTAAGAGATAAGATAATCCTTAAGTTTATTGACAATCTCTCAGAGAGAGAGAGAGAGAGAGAGAGAGAGAGGAGAGAGAGAGAGAGAAGAAGGAATTATGAGAGTTTTTTTTTCATTTCTTATGCCTTAATTTTATTTAAAATGGAAACATTTTTTTTTGAGAATATAAAATCTGGCGTTGGGAGTGTGTAAAAGGTTAAATAATTATATATTATCTGTAAAAAAACGTTTGAAACGACATTTTAAACAAGACGCCATTCTCGCTATTCGTAAGAGTTTTATTCTCAGAAATGGTTCAATTTCGGACAATCTTTGTATATTAATTTTTATTAGTTAAATATATTTTCTTTATAATATATACTGATGTATATAAGTATATATATATAATGCATCATTTAAGTGTATAAAAAGTATAATATAATGTTTAATTATTTTAGGAAGGACGTTAGTATCTTATCGACCATTTAGAAAACTTTAAAATTCATGTTTAGTTTAGTTCCCCATAATTTAAAAGAAATAATTGTAAATTAACTAAAAAAGCTATGGAATATTTTTATAACTTTAAAAGAATCAAGTAAAGTAAATGTAATTCATTATTAATTGTAATACAGTTATTTAGCACATTTTCGAAGAGGGTGTCTTAAAAATTTGTAAAGAAGAGTTTTTGCCGCAAATTGTTCAATAAGGCTTCATTGCGTGTTTAGTATATTTATTTTATATATATTATTTATTTAATTAATATTTGTTTTTTTTTTATTATAAATTAGGTTATAAAAGGTTTCTATTTATATATAACATCTTATTATAATTAATCACATTGCTTTGTAATAAATTAATGAAAACCGCTTTAAGCCGTTTCAGTTCTGTCAACATATTAAAATTGTAAAACTTCTAAAACGAGATTTTTGTCTTTGAATGTTAATTTGTTATCTTTAATTATATTCATCATATCATTTTCTTTTATTGCAAAACTCTTAAGAAGTTGTGTTTTTATATAAAGAATTTATTAAAATACAGTAAAAGTCATTCTTAAGCCTATTCTTTTTAATATTTCATTTAGAATACATTATTTGTTAACGTAAATTGCTGAGAAATAAATTAGTTAGCCCTATTATAAAGAATTGTATTTAATCTAATAAGTTTACTCTGTATATTATTTTATTTGAGAAGTCTGTGAAGAAGAAATATGTTTTCGCGTCATCTGAGATGAAAGTTAAACAACAGAAGACGAGTGAGGTATATCCCACCTTGAATTCAGACGTCGTGGAAGAACAGTTGCTGTAATAGCAAATTGTACTAAAAACTTGCTTGGAATAAGCTAGTTTCCCCCTCTGCCTGTAATAGGACGAGCCGAATGACTGCGATAGTCTTTCGATAGATTAAACAGCTATTGTTGTAATAGGAACAGTTGGATTTTAGAACTTGCTTGTAAATTAGCTTGTTCTTTACCTGGTAATGGGTTACAATAGATTTGAATGGAAATATTCTGTCTGTTAAAGATACATGTTAATATGTTGGAATGCTTGTTAATTTGCTTTCCAGTTATGGTGTTACATGGAAATATGTTTCACTGATGTAGATTAAAGATAGAACCTATTAACGTAACTCCGAAGAAAGCCTTATTATAAATGTCCATGCTACCACTTATTTATTTTTTTTTTAATTGTTTTTTTTTGTTTTGTATATAGTAAATATTAAGAAAATCTACTAAGTCTTTTATTCGCCAAGCTATTGAGTCTGGTTTACACGTTATTTTTATTTAAAGGGAAGGTCGAGATATATGACACTTCCTACAATATATATATATATATATATATATATATATATATATATATATATATATATATATATATATATATATATATATATATATATATATATATATATATTATATATTATATATATATAATATTATATATAATATATATATTATATATATATATATATATATATATATATATATATATATATATATATATATATATATATATATATATATATTATATATATATAATATATATATATATATATATATATATATATATATATATATATATATATATATATATATATATATATATATATATATATATATATATATATATATATATATATATATATATATATATATATATATATATATATATATGTATAACATTTTGAGTTTATAGACGTTGGATCAGCTTTAAGCTGGTATAATTTTATACGATTTTTTTTGTGTGAAATCTATCAAACTACTCGTATTGAAAAAGTTGTCTATGTAAATTTGACTATTATGTCTGTATCATATAACTGAGATAACATGCAACGTATATTATATATATATATATATATATATATATATATATATATATATATATATATATATACAGTATTCGTAAAATATTTTTTTTGAATGACTTCCATAAATGGAATTGAATTTAAAGGAGATAAAAATGTTTATCCTCAGACATATAACTGTTATCTGTTGAAAAGAATTCTCAATCTTAGATTTTTTTTTTAATTTTGTCTTGAAAATTTAATGATATTCAAAATTGTATTTAAGTAATTTTAGTGCAGTTCTAAGCTGTTCATTACTAATAACCTCCTTCATTTTTCTCCTGCCATTTGTGGCAGGTATCTCTGATCTTTAGAGACAGCAGCATTGGTAACAATATTGACATCGCTGTGGTGGAAGTAATCAAACCCGAGGGTAAATCCTTTGCTCCTAAAAAGGCACATGACAATTACGCGACAAATAGAGGCCAGTCTGCTGAAGAGATGCTCAAAATGTTCTGCAAATGGCAAAAACAAAGTCTTAAATTTAATGAAGACCATCCACATAGATACGATACTGCACTTCTCATTACGAGGTAAGACTTCTAAGCATTGAAGTGAGGTTATCTCTTATTTAAGCATTTACTTGTAATGTATGTTTACCTTTTAAAAATATATTTAAAAATTAAGTTATTTTTGTATATTTTTTTTATTTTTCAGATTTAAAAAAAATTTATTCCTTGGAAATATATTATTGATAAATTCATGAAGGTGTAACCCATAAAAATAAATGAATTTATTTCAGAAATTAAAGCTTCAGTGTTCTTACACAGAGTTCATATATTTTCTTTTGCCTTGTCAAGAAGCTTCTTATACGAAACCAGTGATATATCTCTTCTTTCAGCGTTTCCAACAACTGAGGTTAGACGATAATTTACTAGAAGCTTGGAGACCGTGTTCAGTGAGAACACAGAAAACATTAGACATGTGAAACATAATACTCGATCCAGAAACACGCATACGAAAGCGTTCTCATATACTTGAATCTCAGTGATCTTGGTCTCGCTGCAGGATATTCAGGCATATTTATATATGTTTTTATACGAGGCACAAATAAAGCATAAATTAAAAGTTGTTGATCACTAACTACGGTTAAATTATGCAGTTTAAATTCAAAGGATAGTTAAAGAAGATAAGAAGTCTTCACATTCTTATCGCGGGCTATTTATTTTTAAATGAGGAATAAAAAAAATTGGTTACATCAAGAGTTAACAATCAATGAATGTGAGCTTTATATCCTTAAAGTAACTGGTTGATGCGGTGCAAAATTTTAAAAGGTAATTGGGTATTACTTTTTTGAAAATGAAAATTAATACCTACCAGTATGAAGGGAAACAAAAACTTTGTGCATCCTGTTGTGAAAGGACATTGCAGCAAGATATGGCAACTACCTAAATGACCAAGGCTTCGGTGCATGCAAATGTCACAAAAAGATCCCATGTATGCGAAGCACAAACATAGTTATTATGTGACATAATTTTCAAACCTAATTGTTATATATTTTCATACAGCTATCTAGAAAAGGAAAAATATTTTTTGTTTTCAAATGAAAACCTACTTACGACTGTCCAGTATATTTTGTTTTATGTCAAAGACAAACATGTCCCTATACACGTCGTTTGAAATATTGAAAGTCTTTGAAACTCCCTTTAGAGACTATGTTGTGCGATCATAGAGCTCAAGTGGGCGAAGAACTTTGTAATAACAATAGTAAAAGGATAGCAATGCTACAGTTGGATAGCCAGAAAGAGGTTGGTGGAGTGCCTGTGAAAGCTCACTAACAAGGTTGATGTGATAAAAAGAAGAAACTCTATACAGCACACTTTTAGAGAGACCTGCATGTGTGAATCCACCAACATTTGTAATGTATACGTTATTTAAGTATAAGCAACACTTCTGTACTGATGAAGAAACTTACGTGACATGAAATAGTTCTGAAGGTCCCTCATACTACCTAACCTCTTAAAAGCATATTTACTGAGTGAAACAATGAGATACAAAACACATCACGTAAAACTGAAATAAAGAATATTACTTGTGCGTTTTCGAAGATGTTTTATTGTAGAAGAATATATCATTAGACAGAGGACAACTGATCCATTGTTGTATTAAAAATAGCCCGTGTTTTCTCTTCATAATTTAAAAATACTAAAAGTACCATTGCCAGTTTTCCATCATTAACTATTTGCGTCCAAGTGGGATGCTTTTTCAAAAGTGCAATGAGTAAACGTGATGTCGTCTGATGTAATCGGGTATGTGATGAAGTGGTTGATAGAAAAATCATTAAAAAGGTAAGTGTAAAGAGAGTATGAAATATAACAGAACCTTTGGAAACATCACTATAGATAGATTTGAAGGATGAACGCAGGCCTTCTACAACAGTTACCAATGAGCTATCGGAAAGTAAATCGTTGAGAAAGTTGAGTACCGAAAGAGGAAAGTCCAGAAATCAAAAGATTCGTTTCATACTCTCCCTAAAGCATTTGATATATCCAGAGTTACAGTAGAAATTTTAGGGAAATGTCGAAGACCCACAGTCAGAAATAAAGGGCAGACGATCCTTAAGAAAGTAATACTTGTCTTTGAGATAAGATTAGAGGATTAAGATGTTTCTAAATTTCCTAGTTTGAAAACTATGAGAAGAACAAAGGTTAAAGTTGTAAAACTGTAGCCTGAGAATTGAGAAGAGTCTCCTTGTTACAGACTGAATGAGCGTAAGGTTCAAACAGGAAGGAATATATATAAGTTATATGTGTTGATAGAAAGAAGCAAAACAATTTAGTAAAGTGCAAGTTTAGAAACAGAATAATTTTGGAAGCCACAGAAAGGATAACATCAGAGCTACAAGCCTCCTTAGTATTAAGATAAGAAAAAAGTAAAGTTTTTTTATTTTAAAGAAAATTATAATAATTAAGCTTGATTGAGGTGGAGAATAAATAATAACGCAAGGGTTGTTTATATTGAATTTAGAGTTTAAGCAAAGAGTTTTAATGTTAGAAGAAAGTTAATTAGCATTGGTGGTACTGGACTACGCAAGAGGATTGAAAATAAATAAATATCCAATAGCATTTTCTACCGAAGAAAGATTTCGTGTTTATCATTACAGAGAATAGATTTTGTATATTGCCCTGATAAAATATAAGTAGGATGAGTTTCTGGAGTTTAAGAACTATGATAATTTCTAACCCCAATGTCCTTAACAAGAATAACACAAGAAAAATAGAGTTTAAAAAAGGTTAATGAGTTCTAGTTGAAAGGAAAAAAAATGGAATGAGTATCCTCCATGCCAAAGAGAATCATCTTGGTTATGAGTTCTTCACACTATAAGGGACTTTTCCTGTTAAGGTAGTAATTGTTTTAATAGATCCTAAAGAAGGGTGCAAGCCTGACCAATTATTAGCACTGAAATGCCAGAAGAATTTTTTGCTCACCTCGTAGATCATTTTTGCTAAAAATTTAAAGATTAGAAAGGGATCCAGAGATGGAAATATAGTAGTAAGAACGTAAAAGAACAAAGTGTTCTTTAACATAGGGAATTTTACTATGGATTGAGATATTATAGGCGAGTTTACCAACTGTGTCTTAAGAACTAGAGGAGAATCATTGTTTTGAAGTCAAATAATTTAAAATATTCATTAGAGTTAGAAAATAAATAAATAACATGCAAATTTTTAAGTATCAAATTGGCGAGAGAGCCGTGAAGTTATTTGCTGGAGAAGTCGGAAGATTACAAATTAGGAACACCATATCCTCAACGACTTGGCATCTAACATCCATATTTGCATGAAAATAGAAGGTAGATACCCAACAGGGAAAGCAGTTTCAACAGAAATGGGTGAGGCTTGAAAGAAGCAGGATGGCATTCATTGAAATGAAAATTAGGATAAACTCTGCTATTGTTGCAGATATTAATAAAGAACGAGACCGTGTGTCAGAGCAAGTCTGCAGATTCGTGAGAATCACAGGAAGGATACCATCATGATCGTACTCCTTCTTAGTGTTAGGAAGTGCGAGAACAGAAATAACAACTTTTGAAGAAATAAAAAAAATATATTATTCGTAAATGAGTCGGAGGGAGATGGAGAAAGAGTCTAGTGTGGAATTAAAACCACAGTTTGAGCGAAAAATTGTTTTATTTTGAAGGCTGGGACTTCAGCTGAAAAGACAGAACAGGATGCAGAGAAGGTGATAGGAGGAATCACGGAACCCACAGGTGGAAAGAGTTTACGTAAGAAAAGATTAAGTATGCTGGATTCATCTTCAAGACGTTCAGTAATACGTGAAAGGAGTTGCACTAATTCATGGTTATTCTGAATAGAATAAAGGTAGTTAATATCACCAGATGTATTTTAAGAAATATTTGAATGCCACTGGAGATGAGCATCGAAATCATCCTTGGTGTTTATTCGTGAGAAAGACGAAGAGAAACTGTGCTTTATTTTCGAATTTAAATAGTCAAAGAATTTAGGATAGTCTGTGGAATTAATATTAGTCATTAATCCGTTCCCGAGGGGACGATGAATATCGAAAAAGACGAATCTCGAACAATTTTTCCCATAGGAATTAACTAAAAATGGATTAATTCGTTCCCAGCCTCGAATTTTGCCTATCTATTCTTTAACAAAAAAAAATTTTCACTCTAGAATCGATCTCCGAAATCATTTCAAACACTGTACAATTTAACTACAGTACATATTACCCAGCGTACTGACATAAATAATACGTAATACGCACTGTGTAGGCCTACATAAATGCTAAACACAAATAAAATTTTAAAAAGAAGTTTACCTTTTGGATGAGAAAAACAAGGATTGTTATTGAGTTTTTATTTTTAAGGTTATAGGTTATAAACAATCGACGAAAATGGCGATCAGCTGCTTTCTGACGGCTTTCGTAGGTAGGTAGGACGAATACTGACTTTTCGACGAATATCTAAAAAAAAAATTTGACGAAAAAACAGTGCGAATATCGAAAAAGACGAATACTGGCAGGGACGAATATTGGAGTTCCACTGTGTATATATTATAATATATATATATATATATATATATATATATATATATATATATATATATATATATATATATATATATATATATATATATATATATATATATATATATATATATTGAAAATAGAAGATAAACATTTTGATAAAGCCTTGTTGGAACTCGATATTCGTGTAAAATTTTAACTCGGATTAAAAAAAAAAGTGTTTGGCCTACCAATAATGATATAATAAGCATTTATTTTATTTTATTTACTTTTTATATTTTTAAGCTATGTCAAGTTTTAAAAATATTGTTCGCTAAAGAATACTCCCTACAATGAATCTTGAAACCAAATCGTCGACAGGTAAAGTGATCAACACTGTCAATCGGTCGCGAGACGTTACTTTTAAAAAAAGTCTCCCTGAAAGCCCCCAAGGGTAACAGAAAAACTCGATAAGAGTTTCTTCTCGGAGCTATTTTATTTCTTCTCTAACTCAAAGCTTTTAGAAGTTTAGTATTGATGACAAAAGTGGTTGCATTTAGTTCACGTTGGGATTACATTTGTAAACTGGGCCCCTGATTTCGAAAATGATGTTACTATTTACCCCACCTTGTGTGTAACATTAATTGTCACAGGTTTTGGAAAGAACCGGAACTTTAAGGAAGTTCTCTCGTTCGGCGTCGGCGTCCCAGTTTAAAAATGGGTATTTCGGGGGCGAAGTCACCCCTGTAACCAAAATTAAGGAACTATTTCTGGGTGAAAAATTTTCCATCGTCCAACAGAGACAGTAATTCATGTCTCAATCATTCTTTCCGTTATGTTCCATTTTTTGTGACAAGTTTCGTATGTAATCTTGAATTCTCAGAAATGATTTTTGTTCCTTTGCTAAGGCGTATTTTAACCGAATTACCAAACCAAATTGAAAGCGCAATGGGGTCGCTGGATCTAACTCATCTCTGGGGTTCCAAAACTGTTAAAATCTTGGAGCTGGAGGTAGTAGGTGGGGAGATTTTTCAAAAATAATGTTAGGCGATGTAACGTAAAATTCTACCTATTTCGTAAAAAAATCTAATATAAAAACAATGTTTTCTACGCGAATCATGGCGTTTCTATGGGAATAACTTATTGTTTTATGGATAGTTTTTTCTTTTATATGCTTTTTTTAGTGACGTATTTCCTAAAAAGTAGTATTTTCTTTCTTTCATAAATTTTGTAATGTCGCAAAGATCCGGAAATTTGCACCTTTCAATTCAGGGATCCGGCTCTACCCAGCGTTTCTATTTTGACTCCCGAATTCCAATAGCGAAATCCCAGTTTCGGGGTTGAAACTTTTCCCTACGTTCAACTGAGACAGTAATTCATGTCACAATTCAACGTTAAAACTTTCGCTATGTCACTTATGACAACAGATTAGTCCTACTCGCTCCAGGGGTTCGATTTAAAGCCTTATAACTCATTACACGTACGTCAATGAGGAATGGCAACTTCAGATTCGGAATGCTCTATCCAGTTATACAGAAAAATGTTATAATTGAAAAGAAAAAATAGAAGGGGGAAGTAATACTCAAGTTATTTTTTTTTTCTTTACTAAAAAAAAATGATGTATAAAAAAAAAACTATGAAAAAGTGGGAACTTTATACATTTAGAGTAAAAAAATAAAATATTGGGAGTATTCTTCTACTTCTACTGCTGAAATTCCTTCCTTTTCTGCATTTTCTATTCTACAATATAAAATAGTTGAGCCAAGTCCTTTTTTATGTGAGTAGTTGATCCAAAATTTCTGCTGGTGGTTGTCTTCTTTGGATTTTAGGTTTGGCCTCTTTGCAATGTTGTACTGTTGGAAGCTTGTTACTCAAAAAGAATAAAAAACATTAGTTAAAAAGTATAAAATACTTTTTATTTTCCATTGGCCAATGTATTTTGTTTTTTTATATTAATATCAATGTCAATATTATGGCAGAGCATAAGACAAAGTCTTTGCCCAAGATGTAAAAGGTGGTCTGCTGGTAAAACCCAGAAAATTTGTTTTTTAGCAGAAACATGTATATTCTGCTTGCTAGCAGTTGTTGTTATATGGTGTGTTTTGAAACAGAGTCCAAAGACAAGGTAGCCAAAAAAGTTTTAGCTACAATTTTATTTTTTAAATTAGATTTATAAATCAAGTTTTAAAAAAAATATTATAGTGTAATTACAATGGCCAATAAAAAATAAAAAATAAAATTTATAAATAATATATTTTTGATATAAAAGAAAGAAAAAAAAAAATAATTCTTATTAATTTTCTCTCCTTTTTTATACACCAGTATAAGGTTTTGTTAGCTTTTCAGACCCTTCGAATATATAACAAAGCTACTTCAGCTAAAATTTAAATATCTCTTAAATCGCGCATACGGATAAATTTTGTCATGCTAAGGCCAAATATGAAGATCACAGGGTCCTGCGAACTTCCGTTAATGAGAAATGGTTGCCAAAAAAATTTTTGTTTATATTTTTTTGTTGAAGGGGACCCTCCAAAAGAAAATAAACCATTTTTTATATACTTGGAAAGAGAATGATTTAAAAAAGTAAACATTAATGAATATATATTTAGACGGTGTGTGGATCGTTGGAGGAATTTTTTTTATTGGGAATCAAACCCCCCTCTATAACCAATTTGACTTTTTTCACTAAATCCTTAATAAAATACATATATATTCTATATTATATTATATATATACTATTATATATATATATATATATATATATATATATATATATATATATATATATATATATATATTAAGACTTGGAAAATATGTAAGAATCAAATGATCGTAAGGTTTGATAATTAATAGGTGATGGCTTAGATGGTTTAAATCTTGCACAAAATCATAGGAAACTTTAAAATTTTCGTGTTTTTTAAATTTTTTTGACTTCAAGTGAAAATCTTTAACCGCAATTTTTAATCAGATAAATGTATTTATTCCTCAACTGTCTCTAATTCATAAAAAAAAGTTTGAAAATACGCTCGAGTTCGTTTTTTTTTTTTTTTTCTTTTTTGGCAAATTTTTTTCTCTTAAAAGTGCTATTTCGAGAAAATCGTACAAATGCCCAATGTGTATTCTAAAATACGCACATCATTCCATGTTTGAGTGGTCATATCTCAGTAACCACTTGGAATTATGAAAACTAATTACTATTTGGAATCAGCTTATATTTAATCTAAAAATACCAATAAATTTTTTTAATAAATTTTTTTTTTTTTTTAGTTTTATTCAAATACAAGATTATTCAACAGGTGTGACCAAAAGTATTTTCTCGGAACTGCCTGAAATTAGAAAAAACTAATTAAAGATTTGGAATCGCAAAGATTTTACCAAAGAACTGCTTAAGAAAAAAAATTCCCCAAAAGTTTGGTTTTAGCATTCAGATTTTTTGAGTTGTCATATCTCAGTAACCATATGGATTATGGAAAACTAATTACATATTTGGACTCTGCGTATTATTTTTCTATAAAATATACCAAAATTTGAAAAAAATTCCTTTGTGTGTGATTTGCCAACATTGTAAGCTCATCATCAAGGTTGTTCACAGGTGTCCATTGAAAAGTCTTTTTCTCTAAAATCGTTCGGAATTATGAAAAACTATACAGATTTGGAATCAGCATACATTTTACTATAAATTGATAAAAAAAAGATATAGGAAACACTTACCCCCGTATAAAAGACCCCCAAACTCTTATTGTTGGCTTTGAACAACATGTGATTGAATGGTCACATCTCATAACCATTTGTATTTAGGAAAAATTAGTTACATATTTGTAATCAGGGGAAAATTTGCTATAAAAATATTTAAAATCTAACACTAGAAAATGTATGTTATACGCACAATTAATATTTTCAGTCATTCGACATATCTTTTTCTCGGGAACCGCTTGAATTTTAAAACTAATTACAGATTGAATCGCATAGATTTTATTGAAACTGATGAAAAAAAATTTACTAATAAATTTCACCCCTAAAAAGTACGAAATTCAGTTGAGGGCCTCTGAAATTAAATTTTGTGATTTATAACAAATCTAAACTATGAGAGAAGTTAAAGATATTTAATACCTAATTGAAGTGTCATTTAGCACTTAAAAGCCTCAAGGATCGTTCTCTATTGCTACGGTTGAGGAGATATGGACCCTCGAATTTGCATTTTCTAATTCCAGTTCTCAAACACTACACAAAACACCTTGGTATGGATGTCGGCCATTAACTCGAAAACGTACTGTTTTAATTAGGGTAAACCCAGTCTATCCATTGATAAGATAGGTATAAGAGTTAAGCAATTGAACAAAGTTTGA
>SEYY01013336.1:17500-30543 GCA_009176605.1 Armadillidium nasatum
TTCACAGTAAAATCTATGCCGATTCCCAATCTGTAATTAGTTTTTAAAATTCCAAGCGGTTCCCGAGAAAAAGACATATGTCGAATGACCTTGAAAATATTAATTGTGCGTATAACATACATTTTTCTAGTTTTTAAAACTTTTTGAAATATTCTTATAGCAAATTTTCCCCTGATTACAAATATGTAACTAATTTTTCCTAAATACAAATGGTTACTGAGATGTGACCATTCAATCATGAAATGTTGTTCAAAGCCAACAATAAGAGTTTGGGGGTCTTTTGTACGGGGGGGTAAGTGTTTCCTATATCTTTTTTTTATCAATTTTATAGTAAAATGTATGCTGATTCCAAATCTGTATGCAGTTTTTCATAATTCCGAACGATTTTAGAGAAAAAGACTTTTCAATGGACACCTGTGAACAACCTTGATGATGAGCTTACAATGTTGGCAAATCACACACAAAGGAATTTTTTTCAAATTTTGGTATATTTTTATAGAAAATAATACGCAGAGTCCAAATATGTAATTACTTTTCCATAATTCCATATGGTTACTGAGATATGACAACTCAAAAAATCTGAATGCTAAAACCAAACTTTTGGGGAATTTTTTTTCTTAATCAGTTCTTTGGTAAAATCTTTGGCGATTCCAAATCTTTAATTAGTTTTTTCTAATTTCAGGCGGTTCCGAAGAAAATGACTTTTGAAGTCACACCTGTTGAATAATCTTGAATTTGGCGATATAAGGCAACTACAAAAAGGAAAAAAAAATTTAATTAAAAAAAATTATATTGGTATATTTTTAAATTAAATAATAAGCAGATTCCAAATATGTAGTTAGTTTTTCATAATCCCAAGTGGTTACTGAGATATGACCACTCAAACATGGAATGATGTGCGTATTTTAGAATACACATTGGGCATTTGTACGATTTTCTCGAAATAGCACTTTTAAGAGAAAAAATTTGCCAAAAAAAGAAAAAAAAAAAAAAAACGACTCGAGCGATATTCTTCAAACTTTTTTTTATTGAATTAGAGACAGTTAGAGGAAGATAAATACATTTATCCGATCAAAAAAAATTACGGATCACATAAAGATTTTCACTTGAAGTCAAAAAAATTTAAAAAACACGAAAATTTTAAAGTTTCCTATGATTTTGTGCAAGATTTAAACCATCTAAGCCATCACCTATTAATTATCAAAACCTTACGATCATTTGATTCTTACATATATTTCCAAGTCTTAAAATATATATATATATATATATATATATATATATATATATATATATATATATATATATATATATATATATATATATATATATATATATATATATATATATATATATATAAGAATTATATATTTTATTAAGGATTTAGTGAAAAAAGTCAAATTGGTTATAGAGGGGGGTTTGATTCCCAATAAAAAAAATTCCTCCAACGATCCAGCTCACACCGTCTAAATATATATTCATTAATGTTTACTTTTTTAAATCATTCTCTTTCCAAGTCTATAAAAAATGGTTTATTTTCTTTTTGGAGGGTCCCCTTCAACTAAAAAAATATAAACAAAATTTTTTTGGCAACCATTTCTCATTAACGGAAGTTCGCAGGACCCTGTGATCTTCATATTTGGCCTTAGCATGACAAAATTTATCCGTATGCGCGATTTAAGAGATATTTAAATTTTAGCTGAAGTAGCTTTGTTATATATTCGAAGGGTCTGAAAAGCTAACAAAACCTTATACTGGTGTATAAAAAAGGAGAGAAAATTAATAAGAATTAATTTTTTTTTCTTTCTTTCTTTTTATATCAAAAATATATATATTTATATAAATTTATATTTTTTATTTTTTATTGGCCATTGTAATTACACTATAATATTTTGTTTTTATAAACTTTGATTTATAAATCTAATTTAAAAATAAAATTGTAGCTAAAACTTTTTTGGCTACCTTGTCTTTGGACTCTGTTTCCAAAACACACCAATAGTAACAATATCTGTCTAGCAAGCAGAATATACATGTTTCTGCTAAAAAACAAATTTTCTGGGTTTTACCAGCAGACCACCTTTTACATCTCTGGAGCAAAGACTTTGTCTTATGCTCTGCCATAATATTTGACATTGATATTAATATAAAAAACAAAATACATTGGCCAATGGAAAATAAAAAGTATTTTATACTTTTTAACTAATGTTTTTTATTCTTTTTGAGTAACAAGCTTCCAACAGTACAACATTGCAAAGAGGCCAAACCTAAAATCCAAAGAAGACAACCACCAGCAGAAATTTTGGATCAACTACTCACATAAAAAAGGACTTGGCTCAACTATTTTATATTGTAGAATAGAAAATGCAGAAAAGGAAGGAATTTCAGCAGTAGAAGTAGAAGAATACTCCCAATATTTTCCCCTATATATTTTTTTACTATAAATGTATAAAGTTCCCACTTTTTCATAAAGTTTTTTTTATACATCATTTTTTTTAGTAAAGAAAAAAAAATAACTTGAGTATTACTTCCCCCTTCTATTTTTTCTTTTCAATTATAACATTTTTCTGTATAACTGGATAGAGCATTCCGAATCTGAAGTTGCCATTCCTCATTGACGTACGTGTAATGAGTTATAAGGCTTTAAATCGAACCCCTGGAGCGAGTAGGACTAATCTGTTGTCATAAGTGACATAGCGAAAGTTTTAACGTTGAATTGTGACATGAATTACTGTCTCAGTTGAACGTAGGGAAAAGTTTCAACCCCGAAACTGGGATTTCGCTATTGGAATTCGGGAGTCAAAATAGAAACGCTGGGTAGAGCCGGATCCCTGAATTGAAAGGTGCAAATTTCCGGATCTTTGCGACATTACAAAATTTATGAAAGAAAGAAAATACTACTTTTTAGGAAATACGTCACTAAAAAAAGCATATAAAAGAAAAAACTATCCATAAAACAATAAGTTATTCCCATAGAAACGCCATGATTCGCGTAGAAAACATGTTTTTATATTAGATTTCTTATAAAAGGGGTCGAATTTTCCGTTGTCACCTAACGTTATTTTTGAAAAATCTCCCCACATACTAGCTCCAGCTCCAAGATTTTGACATGGTTGGAATCCCAAAGACGAGTTTAACCAAGCGACCCCACTGAGCTTTCAAGATCACCCCGAGTTTAGTAATTCGGTTAAAATACTAACGAAACGTCACAAAAAATGGAACATAACGGAAAAATGTTTGAGACTTGAATTACTGTCTCTGTTGGACGATGGAAAATTTTTCACCCAGAAATAGTTCCTTAATTTTGGTTACAGGGGTGACTTCGCCCCCGAAATACCCATTTTTAAACTGGGACGCCGACGCCGAACGAGAGAACTTCCTTAAAGTTCCGGTTCTTTCCAAAACCTGTGACAATTAATGTTACACACAAGGTGGGGTAAATAGTAACATCATTTTCGAAATCAGGGGCCCAGTTTACAAATGTAATCCCAACGTGAACTAAATGCAACCACTTTTGTCATCAATACTAAACTTCTAAAAGCTTTGAGTTAGAGAAGAAATAAAATATCTCCGAGAAGAAACTCTATCGAGTTTTTCTGTTACCCTTGGGGGCTTTCAGGGAGACTTTTTTTAAAAGTAACGTCTCGCGACCGATTGACAGTGTTGATCACTTTACCTGTCGACGATTTGGTTTCAAGATTCATTGTAGGGAGTATTCTTTAGCGAACAATATTTTTAAAACTTGACATAGCTTAAAAATATAAAAAGTAAATAAAATAAAATAAATGCTTATTATATCATTATATGGTAGGCCAAACACTTTTTTTTTTAATCCGAGTTAAAATTTTACACGAATATCGAGTTCCAACAAGGCTTTATCAAAATGTTTATTTCTATTTCAATATATATATATATATATATATATATATATATATATATATATATATATATATATATATATATATATATATATATATATATATATATATATATATATATATATCAGTGGAACTCCAATATTCGTCCCTGCCAGTATTCGTCTTTTTCGATATTCGTCCTGTTTTTTCAGCAAATTTTTTTTTTAGATATTCGTCGAAAAGTCAGTATTCGTCCTACCTACCTACGAAAGCCGTCAGAAAGCAGCTGATCGCCATTTTTTCGATTGTTTATAACCTATAACCTTAAAAATAAAAACTCTTAATAACAATCATTGTTTTTCTCATCCAAAAGGTAAATTTCTTTTTAAAATTTTATTTGTGTTTAGCATTTATGTAGGCCTACACAGTGCGTATTACGTATTATTTATGGCAGTACGCTGTTTAATATGTACTGTAGTTAAATTGTACAGTGTTTGAAATGATTTCGGAGATCGATTCTAGAGTGAAAAATTTTTTTTGTTAAAGAATAGATAGGCAAAATTCGAGGCTGGGAACGAATTAATCCATTTTTAGTTAATTCCTATGGGAAAAATTGTTCGAGATTCGTCTTTTTCGATATTCATCGTCCCCTCGGGAACGGATTAATGACTAATATTAATTCCACAGACTATCCTAAATTCTTTGACTATTTAAATTCGAAAATAAAGCACAGTTTCTCTTCGTCTTTCTCACGAATAAACACCAAGGATGATTTCGATGCTCATCTCCAGTGGCATTCAAATATTTCTTAAAATACATCTGGTGATATTAACTACCTTTATTCTATTCAGAATAACCATGAATTAGTGCAACTCCTTTCACGTATTACTGAACGTCTTGAAGATGAATCCAGCATACTTAATCTTTTCTTACGTAAACTCTTTCCACCTGTGGGTTCCGTGATTCCTCCTATCACCTTCTCTGCATCCTGTTCTGTCTTTTCAGCTGAAGTCCCAGCCTTCAAAATAAAACAATTTTTCGCTCAAACTGTGGTTTTAATTCCACACTAGACTCTTTCTCCATCTCCCTCCGACTCATTTACGAATAATATATTTTTTTTATTTCTTCAAAAGTTGTTATTTCTGTTCTCGCACTTCCTAACACTAAGAAGGAGTACGATCATGATGGTATCCTTCCTGTGATCCTCACGAATCTGCAGACTTGCTCTGACACACGGTCTCGTTCTTTATTAATATCTGCAACAATAGCAGAGTTTATCCTAATTTTCATTTCAATGAATGCCATCCTGCTTCTTTCAAGCCTCACCCATTTCTGCTGAAACTGCTTTCCCTGTTGGGTATCTACCTTCTATTTTCATGCAAATATGGATGTTAGATGCCAAGTCGTTGAGGATATGGTGTTCCTAATTTGTAATCTTCCGACTTCTCCAGCAAATAACTTCACGGCTCTCTCGCCAATTTGATACTTAAAAATTTGCATGTTATTTATTTATTTTCTAACTCTAATGAATATTTTAAATTATTTGACTTCAAAACAATGATTCTCCTCTAGTTCTTAAGACACAGTTGGTAAACTCGCCTATAATATCTCAATCCATAGTAAAATTCCCTATGTTAAAGAACACTTTGTTCTTTTACGTTCTTACTACTATATTTCCATCTCTGGATCCCTTTCTAATCTTTAAATTTTTAGCAAAAATGATCTACGAGGTGAGCAAAAAATTCTTCTGGCATTTCAGTGCTAATAATTGGTCAGGCTTGCACCCTTCTTTAGGATCTATTAAAACAATTACTACCTTAACAGGAAAAGTCCCTTATAGTGTGAAGAACTCATAACCAAGATGATTCTCTTTGGCATGGAGGATACTCATTCCATTTTTTTTCCTTTCAACTAGAACTCATTAACCTTTTTTAAACTCTATTTTTCTTGTGTTATTCTTGTTAAGGACATTGGGGTTAGAAATTATCATAGTTCTTAAACTCCAGAAACTCATCCTACTTATATTTTATCAGGGCAATATACAAAATCTATTCTCTGTAATGATAAACACGAAATCTTTCTTCGGTAGAAAATGCTATTGGATATTTATTTATTTTCAATCCTCTTGCGTAGTCCAGTACCACCAATGCTAATTAACTTTCTTCTAACATTAAAACTCTTTGCTTAAACTCTAAATTCAATATAAACAACCCTTGCGTTATTATTTATTCTCCACCTCAATCAAGCTTATTATTATAATTTTCTTTAAATAAAAAACTTTACTTTTTTCTTATCTTAATACTAAGGAGGCTTGTAGCTCTGATGTTATCCTTTCTGTGGCTTCCAAAATTATTCTGTTTCTAAACTTGCACTTTACTAAATTATTTTGCTTCTTTCTATCAACACATATAACTTATATATATTCCTTCCTGTTTGAACCTTACGCTCATTCAGTCTGTAACAAGGAGACTCTTCTCAATTCTCAGGCTACAGTTTTACAACTTTAACCTTTGTTCTTCTCATAGTTTTCAAACTAGGAAATTTAGAAACATCTTAATCCTCTAATCTTATCTCAAAGACAAGTATTACTTTCTTAAGGATCGTCTGCCCTTTATTTCTGACTGTGGGTCTTCGACATTTCCCTAAAATTTCTACTGTAACTCTGGATATATCAAATGCTTTAGGGAGAGTATGAAACGAATCTTTTGATTTCTGGACTTTCCTCTTTCGGTACTCAACTTTCTCAACGATTTACTTTCCGATAGCTCATTGGTAACTGTTGTAGAAGGCCTGCGTTCATCCTTCAAATCTATCTATAGTGATGTTTCCAAAGGTTCTGTTATATTTCATACTCTCTTTACACTTACCTTTTTAATGATTTTTCTATCAACCACTTCATCACATACCCGATTACATCAGACGACATCACGTTTACTCATTGCACTTTTGAAAAAGCATCCCACTTGGACGCAAATAGTTAATGATGGAAAACTGGCAATGGTACTTTTAGTATTTTTAAATTATGAAGAGAAAACACGGGCTATTTTTAATACAACAATGGATCAGTTGTCCTCTGTCTAATGATATATTCTTCTACAATAAAACATCTTCGAAAACGCACAAGTAATATTCTTTATTTCAGTTTTACGTGATGTGTTTTGTATCTCATTGTTTCACTCAGTAAATATGCTTTTAAGAGGTTAGGTAGTATGAGGGACCTTCAGAACTATTTCATGTCACGTAAGTTTCTTCATCAGTACAGAAGTGTTGCTTATACTTAAATAACGTATACATTACAAATGTTGGTGGATTCACACATGCAGGTCTCTCTAAAAGTGTGCTGTATAGAGTTTCTTCTTTTTATCACATCAACCTTGTTAGTGAGCTTTCACAGGCACTCCACCAACCTCTTTCTGGCTATCCAACTGTAGCATTGCTATCCTTTTACTATTGTTATTACAAAGTTCTTCGCCCACTTGAGCTCTATGATCGCACAACATAGTCTCTAAAGGGAGTTTCAAAGACTTTCAATATTTCAAACGACGTGTATAGGGACATGTTTGTCTTTGACATAAAACAAAATATACTGGACAGTCGTAAGTAGGTTTTCATTTGAAAACAAAAAATATTTTTCCTTTTCTAGATAGCTGTATGAAAATATATAACAATTAGGTTTGAAAATTATGTCACATAATAACTATGTTTGTGCTTCGCATACATGGGATCTTTTTGTGACATTTGCATGCACCGAAGCCTTGGTCATTTAGGTAGTTGCCATATCTTGCTGCAATGTCCTTTCACAACAGGATGCACAAAGTTTTTGTTTCCCTTCATACTGGTAGGTATTAATTTTCATTTTCAAAAAAGTAATACCCAATTACCTTTTAAAATTTTGCACCGCATCAACCAGTTACTTTAAGGATATAAAGCTCACATTCATTGATTGTTAACTCTTGATGTAACCAATTTTTTTTATTCCTCATTTAAAAATAAATAGCCCGCGATAAGAATGTGAAGACTTCTTATCTTCTTTAACTATCCTTTGAATTTAAACTGCATAATTTAACCGTAGTTAGTGATCAACAACTTTTAATTTATGCTTTATTTGTGCCTCGTATAAAAACATATATAAATATGCCTGAATATCCTGCAGCGAGACCAAGATCACTGAGATTCAAGTATATGAGAACGCTTTCGTATGCGTGTTTCTGGATCGAGTATTATGTTTCACATGTCTAATGTTTTCTGTGTTCTCACTGAACACGGTCTCCAAGCTTCTAGTAAATTATCGTCTAACCTCAGTTGTTGGAAACGCTGAAAGAAGAGATATATCACTGGTTTCGTATAAGAAGCTTCTTGACAAGGCAAAAGAAAATATATGAACTCTGTGTAAGAACACTGAAGCTTTAATTTCTGAAATAAATTCATTTATTTTTATGGGTTACACCTTCATGAATTTATCAATAATATATTTCCAAGGAATAAATTTTTTTTAAATCTGAAAAATAAAAAAAATATACAAAAAATAACTTAATTTTTAAATATATTTTTAAAAGGTAAACATACATTACAAGTAAATGCTTAAATAAGAGATAACCTCACTTCAATGCTTAGAAGTCTTACCTCGTAATGAGAAGTGCAGTATCGTATCTATGTGGATGGTCTTCATTAAATTTAAGACTTTGTTTTTGCCATTTGCAGAACATTTTGAGCATCTCTTCAGCAGACTGGCCTCTATTTGTCGCGTAATTGTCATGTGCCTTTTTAGGAGCAAAGGATTTACCCTCGGGTTTGATTACTTCCACCACAGCGATGTCAATATTGTTACCAATGCTGCTGTCTCTAAAGATCAGAGATACCTGCCACAAATGGCAGGAGAAAAATGAAGGAGGTTATTAGTAATGAACAGCTTAGAACTGCACTAAAATTACTTAAATACAATTTTGAATATCATTAAATTTTCAAGACAAAATTAAAAAAAAAATCTAAGATTGAGAATTCTTTTCAACAGATAACAGTTATATGTCTGAGGATAAACATTTTTATCTCCTTTAAATTCAATTCCATTTATGGAAGTCATTCAAAAAAAATATTAATATATATATTATATATATACTTATATATATATAAATATCATTATAATAATATATAATATATATATTATATATATATATATATATATTTATATATATATATTATTATATATATATATATATATATATAATATATTATATGTACTTATAAGATAAAAATAAAATTATAATTATATATATTATTATAAGATATATAAATAAAAAGAAAAATAGAATTAAATACTAATAAAATATATAATATATAATAATATTAATATTATATTAATAATATATAAATATAAAAAAAAAAAAATATATATTAATATATATATATATATTTTTTTTATTTTTTTTTTATATAATTTATATATATTATATATATATATATATATATATATATAGAGGTGGGCATAAGCGCAAAAGCGCAATTTTCGCTTTAGGTAAATAATTTGCGCTTTTAAGTTTCGGAAATGTGTGATTTTGCATTTTGCATTTAACAACTTTTCTAAGAGCGCAAAAGCGAAAATTTGCACTCTAAATAATTTGCTTTTGAGCAAGTTTTTTGTAAGCGATTCAATTTGCGCTTTGTCATTTTTCTTAAAAAACAATTTTGGGCTTATATTTCAGTTTCTTATTTAATCATTCAAATTTATTACTTTTATGTGGTACAAGGTATTTAAAAGTTAAAACTTATACTAGGGATGCTAATATATAAAAAATATTGATATGCCGATAATTGATATTTTAAAATATGCAAAGTATGAAAATGTTTAAAATAAATACTAAAAAAAATATTATAATTATATATATATATATTATATATATATATATATTAATATATATATATATATATATGAGCAGATTCATTCCATCTTCAACTAAATTTTTTCTCAACAAAATCCATGGTTCGATGGCAACTGTTCTCTAGCTCTTCGGGTGAGAGACAATGCTTATCGTGAATGGAAAAACTCTCATTCTCCTATCATTCTTGCTAATTTTCATTCAGCTTGAATCGTTGCGGGATTTTTTCGACGGACTAAGCGTACTTTCATGAAAAAGGAGTGCCGACTCTAGGTTCTCCTACTAATAAAATTTCTGGCATCTTTCTAAAATTCTAACAACCTGAAATCTGCCCTTCTCCTCTTATTTCGCTCTGATGGTTCTGCAGCTACTCCCTGAAAAGGCTAATCTCTTTTCCTCCTTTTTTCATCTAATTCACCTGCTCGATTCTGGCATCCCTTCCTACTCCTCTCTCAGGTATCCATGTCTCTACTGTAGTTACTCATGATCGGGTGCATGGGATCCTAAATTCATGAATCAGAAGGCAGTGGCCGGATGCATTCCCCTCGTTTCTGAGGAGTGGCTTCCGAGTTAACGCTGTCCTTGTTCAGCTCACTTCTATGCCTTACTAATACTTTTCTCATGATGGAAGCGCGCATTTATTCAGCGATCCGAAAAAGACAGCCGGTTTACCCTGCAACTATCGACTATAGCTCTCTCTTGTGTTCTTCTAAAATTTTTGAAACTCCTCAACTCTCATTTCCTGATCATTTAAGTTCATTCCCATCAGACACAGTATGGCTTTCGACTTTCAAGGTCAACTGTGACATACCCCCTATCTTACTTCTATGGTCTTCTGCATAGGACTGGGGAGACTTGTGTGGTGGCGCTTGACATATCCAAGGCTTTTGACCGGGTATGGCATGCGACACTGTTCTCTAAGATCCCTTTCTTTGGGTTTCCTCCTTCTTTGCTTACTCTGTCTAGTTCCTAGTCGTCCATCGCGATTGTGATGAGCGACTCTTCCTCTTTTCAGTTAATTGGTGTTCTCAGGTTCTGTTTATCTCCACTTTTTCTTTTCATTAACACCTCAGCCTTCACTATATTCAATCTTATGCTGAAACTCAACTCTAATTCTTCTACTATTTCAAATAGCCCCTCTTTTGTTCTAGGTTGTTCTCGTCTTACTTTCCATCATTCTTTCGATCTGGACCGGATTCCCTTCTGCTCATAGCAACCTTGTGAATTCAAACTTTAAAAACTCAACTCTTCATCTCCTCTCAAAAACACCAAACTTTATCTTCTTCATGGCTCTCCCGTCTCATTGAAAACAAAAGTCTTGTCTAAATAAACAATAAACTTCTGAAACCTCATATCAAATCTAAGCGTAAAGGAGTTCTATCAGGTTGTGAATTTTTTTTCTGAGCATTATCCAATATATAAGGTCTTATCGCCTTGTATGAGTACTGTTCTCGGGGGGCTCCGACTCCTCCTCTCTTCTGGATAGGGTTGAGTCTAAAGCTAAAAGATTAATAAACTGTCAAGTACTTTCAAACTCTCTTGACCCTCTATCTCTCCGACATGACGCTGGCGTACTATCTCTTTTCTATACGTACTACAATGGCAGGTGCTCGAGGGAATTTAACTCTCGCATTCCTCCACCGATGCGACGTCCTCGTTGCACAAGGGGTGCCCTGCTTAAACAAATTTAAGTGAGGCAAACGCAGGCTCGCTTGTGTACTCCTTCTTTCAGCACCTCTTTCTAGGAACTCTCTACCATTTCTATTTTTCCTCTGCAATTAATCTTCCACTCTCCGCCTCCGTTGCGCCCACCTGGGTGTGGTGTGTTGTGGTGTGTTTGGTGTGTTTTCTTCCCTGAGTGATCGTTTTTTGAAATTTTATTATATATATATATTATTTATATTATATTATTATATATAATTTATATATATAATATATATATATAAAATATATAATTATATATATAATATTATGTATATACTCTCACTTTTTTTTTAGTAAACACTAATCATGGCCCTGAATAGAAGTGGTGCTTTTACAGAGGAATAAAACTTCGAATAGTAGAAAATCTTCGAATGAAACTTAAATTTTTAATTTCAGATTAAATTAAAATTTAATTAAAGATTTAACCTTAACATCAAAACTAGTATTTTCTTATAATATATAGGATACATTCATTACTTTTTATAAGTATCTAATTTGAAAAGTAACATACGCAATAAGAGTTTTAATGAAAATTGTTTTTCCCCTATAATATGCTAATGGACTCTTACTTCTTCTCTTATATGATCTGACCTTCTTCTATCCTCCTCCTGAGTCATACAAAATGTCCCCATCATGCAATTTGGACGCGCCTGAAAAATAAACACATTTTGCTTAAATTTTATTTTATAAAAAAAGAAAATTGTCGAAAATTTAGAACTAAAAAAAAAATATAATATCGTGGTCGATACTAGTATAAAATATCATATTCGACTGAAAAATATCAATATTTTTTTTTGATACTATTTTAAAAAAAATCAATATCGATAATATCCATCTCACAATTTGGCATTGAGCATAATGTCAGTAAAAATCAATATGAAATACCGTAATACTGAAAAAATGTATATCTCCAAATTAATAAGGAAACTACTAAAGTATAAATTTTATCTTCAGGTTGTCTGCATTACAACAGATAACGGTGCAAATTTCTGTGCAGCCTTTCGGGTGGATGTTCATGCAGAAACGGGTGATGAAAGAAGAAGAGCAGGTACCGATTCCAGAGATAGTGGTTACGCCTTAAGAGATGGAGAAAATTAGTAACCCAGAGGTTTTGCTGACAAAACCTCTCCAGCTAGAAAATCTGCTTGAAGAACATGATGCCCATAGCCTACTTGAACAAGGCCGTTGCATTTTTCACACATTAAACATCTTGGCTGCTAGGGGTGTTTCGAAAGTTCTTCGCTGGTCCTCTGGTGCCAAGGATCCATTTAATAGACACTTGCCAAAGCAGAGACATTGTGAATGTCTAAAATAGGAAAACTATAACTGCTGCGAGTTCAAAAGGGTTGGGAGCAAAGCTTAAAACACCAAGTATTACTCGCTGGAACTCCCTGTACGATTCTATGAAAGACCTGCTTAAGAACCTGGATGGTAGCATGACACAAATCAACAACATTTGTGTGGAACAAAAGCCTTGTCTTCCTGTATTTAATAAATCTGATAAAAGGTAATAGCTGAGTACATCGAAAAATGACGCCTACTGCTGTTAGGCTGGATATGTTGCAATGAGAAGAATGCGTACGCGTGAGTTTTATTGCCAAACCTGTTTCTCCTC